>CM064542.1:21373636-21376136 GCA_032716605.1 Paralithodes platypus | reverse complement strand
ACGTAAAGGTACACTCGCATGCCATAGTCTCTAGACCATCGTAATTATTCGTGGACTTCACCTATTTCTAGTTGTGGAAGTATATATCTGGAAACAAATTTATGAATATAGTTTTCTGCACATCAACTGCAAAACTATATACTGACATACCATAACATTGAAAAGCAAGTTGAATACATAAATTGCAAAAAGAAAAAACATAGAGTGTCCCACGAATTCTAATGAGTGGGCTGGAGACTATGGTATCCGATTGTACACAGCTAACTCCTAGTTTATATATCCATAAATGTATGAGCTGCCAACTATGAATTTACAAAGGTTAACAAAATTAACAAACTAAACAAAAAGAAAACACTTAGACCTCAAGAAACTTAGTTAAACAAAAACACTCACAGAAACAATGTAGTGAAACAAATGAAGCTTCCTAGAAGTGAAGCTTATGTATATATTCTGATTTGAATGTTTTAATATAAGACTTTTCAGTAATAAATGCATTATTCTTGTTACTGAATTTAGTTATTATTTAAAAATGTTGTTCACTGAATCTATGGTCTGAGGCAAGAGAATGGTTGCTAATGGCAGAAAATTGGTTATTTAGAAATGTATCCTTTAATTGAATATATCTATTATATATTTGTTGTGTGTCAGTCACCATAATTAATGTAAAAAAAAATGCATTTTTAATGGTAAATATTCCAGTAATTTAACAAAAAATGTTAGTGTGTTTTTGCAAAGCGTTTTCGTAGCCACTGTCAAGTGTGCAGTAATTTCCTTTGTAATACGTAGTCTGTTAATAATAACCCTATTCAGCAATAACTAGACTAAAAGAAATATTCAATACCACCCTACCAGCAGGTTACTTTCCAAGCAAATTCAAAGAAGCCATCATAAGATAATACCCAAACCCGGAATAAACCCTCACTTCACTGAAAACCAAAGGCCAATATCACTACTTGAAGTCCCTGAAAAAATCTTGGAAAAAGTCATAACTACAGACTCAGAACACACATGGACACAAACAACCTATTTAATAACACACAATTTGGATTCAGAGAAGTTAGAGGAACTACCCATGCATTAGCGCTAGCCAATGCATTAGTTGCCAAAAATAAAGCCAATAAAGGACAGTGTCAAATCATCCTGAGGGATATTTCAAAAGCCTTTGACAAAGTCTGGCACTTAAGATTGAAATTCAAAATTCTTAGTTTATACCTACCAATAATCATTGAAAAACTACTACGTAATTTCCTAGACAACTAGAAAGCAAAGTTAAAATTATATCAACCCAAAGTGACAGTTTGACAATTGGTTGTGGGGTCCCACAAGTCTCAGGTCTCTCTCCTCCTGTCTTCATTGTTACGTCCTGGGATATATAAACACTGGGCTCTTTCTATTGGACTAGGTATGCGGCAACAAGCAACAACGGAAAACGCTAGATCCAACCCTTATCTATAAACCCAGGAAACAAACCACCCTAAACCGTCAAGAGTCCTGCCTGGACAACGAGGTATCCTATGACTCGGTTACAGGGTGCACGCACTATAGACTGCTGATAGTCAAGCAGGCTATATAAAAGATCACACAATTAAGTTGACTTAAAGCTTCAAGGAAAAGATAGATAACGGAATTAAATTGCAGAAACAATTTAATAACAAACTAGAAGAAAGTACATTTAACGTTACGTTAATTAATACAACTAATCACCCCTGCGTAAAAGAAGGTGAAAGCAAACAGTCCTCAAAACATCGTACAGGTAGACAAGATGCGGGTTTCTAAACTGCATGCGGCTACTGTAGGATCTGATGCTTAGCAAAGAAAGTACGTTACGGATTTAGAGAACTCTTAACTCATAAGCAGGAATAAATACTAGTGATAGGCCATACAGTGTATAATGGCATAGGTATAATTAAATAAAGGCAGCAACTCGCAACATAACCACATACAGGTGTGCTTCTCACTCTTAGTCAGGCAAGCCTGCTCGGACAGAGTCTCTAAGCCACACCCTGACTCACAATGCTCACAAAAACGGTAAACTGTGGCACAATAACAAGCATACAGAGATAATAAACCCCTAGCTGTTAATCTGCCAGGTGGCAGAGGTCTAGCCGGAAGGATATAGGCTTCGGATACCCGGGCTGAGCCACCTGCTCTAGCCTAGGGACGTTCCCAAGTCTGTGCGCCAAATTACTCTAATTGAAAGGGTGCTCTCTTGAGAGACTCAGATCGCAAGTATCTGACTCTCTCCTGGCGACCCTAAAACAAAAGCAAGACGTACTAGCGCAGTGCTGAGTGGACTAGGCAAGGGCCGTCACACAACACAACACTAGACACACAGGGACACAGACAAGAAAATGCCCCCAGACTCCCACGGGTATCCTAGTAAAGTCGTGCGGGTCCACAGGACTCGCACCAGCAGACTTTCCTTAAAGGATCGCAAAAAGCCTCCCCTCCGGTCTAGCCCCTGCTAACCTGACACAAGAACACACTAGCAAGCATGAAA
>CM064542.1:21198636-21368636 GCA_032716605.1 Paralithodes platypus | reverse complement strand
GCTTTTTGACAATATTACTAGAAAACATTAAATAACTTTCCCAATAAGTCTCTCTACACGGTGTGTAACGGAAATATAATAGCAAAACACATGTACTGTATAATACATACAATAAACACCAAACATAAGTGATGAGATGTCAAGGTTCACACCGAGGCCCTTATCTAAGTGAAGCTTGCTCATGAACTCAGCTGAACCCTGTACCATCTCTCCTGGGTCGCAGGTCCAACAGGAAATATACACTAAGTCACCAAAACACCAACTTTAAATACAATGTCAGGCCAAAATGAATGCTCAGTGCAACCAGCTCTCCCACTTAATAGTTAATGGTTATACAAGAGAACAATACCCAAGAGAGGGTTTCGTATGGTCAAAATCAGAGAAAGTTAGATATCAGCAAGTGCGAGAACTCCATAATGAGAGGGCCAAGACAGGAATGACGAGGGCCGTGACGGCAAGCTCCGTGGGCCGCCCCTGTGCACTCCAGGCAGTGGGGGTGAAAGATGAGAGGAATAAATTAGCAACTTGTAGGTAGTAGGGGTAGGCAGCCCCGCCCAGGGAAGTACTACCGCCAAGGTTTCGGGAGACTCAGGGAATAGCCTGAATTCAATTTTCTCTCCCAGGCCTTGGTAGCTGGATACATATCTTTCTGCCTCACACATCAGGGGTATCAGGAAAACCCTCTTTATATAACATACACATCCAACTTCACGACATTGCCCTACATTGCTATCCTCTATCCATAAAACACTACTCTTCCCAGTACATATCATACATGTAACACCATACACCTTACCCAATAAATATGGCAGTACAATTGTTAAGAGCAAACCTGGTGGTCCCTCGGATATCCACCCCCGGCAGGGTTGGGTCATTGACACAGGGCCCTCCCGGTCGTCATCATGCGACTGTGTCAAGAGCATTGCAACGTCCCAAAGCTGCTCGTCGGTGCAGCTTTTCTTTAGCAATATAAGGGGACTTCACTATAACATCAATTCTGTACACCAATTTCTTCAAGCAGAATCCCCTACTCTCCTTTTTTTGACAGAGACTCAAGTAACATCCACATCTGACACGTCTAGATTTAATTTTCCAGGTTATCAACTGCTCCAAAATTTCAGACCTAAAGGAGGTGTATGTTGCTTCGCAAAATCTGAAATTGCCTTGGAGGAGGTTACTAGTTTCAATTGTCCCTATTTTGATTATTCTATATACAAATTAATTTCTGCTGGTAAATTTAAATACATATGTTGCATCTACCGTTCCCCAAATACTCCTCCAGAGCAAAGTCTTTTTGATTCTGTCCTCACAACTCAGTGTCCTCAACTTAAATGCTTCTTCTGAAATCACTGTGTTGGGTGATTTTAATGTCCATAATGTTGAATGGCTCACTCATTCAGCCAGGACTGATGATGCTGGTCTTGAATGTGAGCTATTTGCAGACTCATTTAATCTCACTCAACTAGTCAACCAACCCACCCGTGTACCAGATAATCCTAATCATAATTCCCACCTACTGGACTTATTTTTAACAACCAATTCAGAAAATTATGATGTTACAGTGAGGTTCCCGCTTGGATCTTCTGATCACTGTCTGATACAGGCCACCTGTCTATCACCTACCACACCTTCCCACTCTGAACCTGTTTTGGTGACTAAATGGCATTACGATAGGGCAGACTGGGAGGGTCTTCAAGGTTTCTTTATTGATATTCCCTGGACCTCTTTCTTTTCTAATGATGCACACTCCACCTTGAGCCACATACAAGATTTTGTAAAAATTGGAATGGAAACTTTTATTCCTCATCAAAAGTACAGTAAAAGATCTAATTCACCTAAATGGTTTGACCATAATTGTGCTAGAGTAACTGAACAAAAAGCAATAGCCTACAATGCATACACAAGATCAAAAACACATGAAGCTTTTAATTACTTTAGAAACATCAGAAATCATGCCAACACTGTATTAAACCTAACTAAATCAAACTTTCTCCACAAGCAGGCAAATAAACTTCTAAATAATCCAAATGATAACAAAATATTTTGGTCTACTCTTAACTCATTTAAATCCAACTTCACTACTGCTTCATCCATTCCACCATTAAAATCTCCGACTGGCAATCTTGTAAGTGACCCACGAGGTAAAGCTAACCTTCTTGCAGATATGTTCTCCACCAACTCAACCTTAGATGAAATAAATCAAGATGTCCCTGTACTTAATTTGAATTCGCCTGAAATTCCCTCACTTAAGATCCACACCAGACATGTCAAAACTATTTTGCAGAATCTCTCAGTAGATAAGGCTCCTGGTCCAGATGAAATTCCTCCATTAGTACTTAAGAATTGCTCCTTGGTGCTCGCTCCTGTATTGGCAAAAAATGTCCGTCTGTGTACTCATACCTCATGCTTCCCAGTACCCTGGAAAGAAGCAAACATCCATTCAGTTCCTAAAAAAGGTGCCTCTTCAGATCCATCAAACTACAGACCAATAGCTATAACTTCCACTCTTGGTAAAGTCTTTGAAATTATATTAAATAATCACATAATTAAGCATCTTGAGAATAATAAATTAATCAGTGATAGGCAATATGGTTTTAGACGATGTCGATCAACTGCAGACATGCTTTGCCTTCTTACGCATCAAATCAACCAAGCTACAGACCAACATGGTGAAACACATACAATAGCACTGGATATATCAAAGGCATTTGATAGAGTCTGGCATCAATCCTTATTGTCGAAGATGTCACACTACGGCCTTGCATCATTAGTTCCACTAATTTCTTCTTATCTTCATAACAGAAAAATATGTGTAATGGTAGATGGCCTTTATTCTCAATTTCACTCAATAAATGCTGGTGTTCCCCAGGGATCAGTTTTGGCCCCAATTCTGTTCCTCATTCATATCAATGATCTCATATCTACCACTCATAATCCAATACATTCCTACGCAGATGACTCAACACTCCACAGTTCCTTCACATTTACCAATTCTTTCACCCAACCCGATCTTATAAATTCAAAAATAAACACTGCAATTTCTCTGAACCAGGACCTTTCTAGAATTAATGGATGGGGACAAAAGAATCTAGTTTCCTTTAATGCACAGAAAACCAAGTACATTCATTTTTCTAACCGACAGAATCTCACTGACTCCCATATATTTTTTAATGATGTAAATATTCCCACTTCCCCTAGTATTGACATTCTCGGTGTAACATTAACTACTAACTTGAGCTGGACACATTATGTTAGAAGCATTGGTAAGAATGCCTCTAAAAAACTGGGACTCCTGTACAGAGTTCGAGAATTCTTCACTGGCGAGCAGTTGGCCGTGATATATAAAAGTCATGTGCGTTCTCAGATGGATTACTGTTCACCTCTGTGGGGTGGAAGTGGAGTGGTTGCATTGAGGCAGTTGGACAAAATTCAAAATAAAGCTATTAGATTAATCAATAACCCTGCAATCACACAGGACCTTCCTACATTATCCATACGAAGAAACGTTGCATCCCTTGCATTATTCTACAGATATTTTCACAGCAATTGTTCCGAGGAACTTGCTTCAATTGTGCCGCCTCTCCACATCTTTCCCCGTAGAACTAGGGCAGCTGAGAGCGCCCATGAATTTACACTTTCTCCTCCACAATGCAGAACTTCTGCTTATCAGAATTAATTTATCCCCAGAGCTACTACTCTTTGGAATTCACTTCCCTCGAATTGCTTTCCACAAACTTACAATCTACAAATGTTTAAATCCAGTTGTTACAAACATTTTATGAATGGAGGATGCCTTTAGGCACATGGACCTTTTTGTTTTATCTGTGTTTTTCCTTCCTCCGTTCATTGTCTCTTAAAAAAAAAAAAAAAAAAAAAAAAAACTATTTGTTCTCAACATTTGAAGGTAAAAAACAATGATAGCTAAGTATATATATAACAGTATATCATTATATATATATATATATATATATATATATATATATATACAGTAGTGAGTAGAACATCAGCAGGTGACCTAGGACACCGTAATTTCCATAGGATAAGGATACGGATGGAAAAGACGCCTGGAAACATCTTCAATTTTATTTTCGAATTTTTGGCACCTAACGGAGCCATCTTCAGGAGGAATCTATATTTTATTAATTTCACCACAACCCCAAACACCCCCAATGAAATTAATTAAAGTATATATGATCCGCCGGGATTCGAACCCGAGTTATCACACACAGAATTTTGCCACCTTAACCATTACACCGCCAGGATAAAGAACCTAAAATAGAGCATACACTCTAGAATCATACAAAAGAAAGGGTTCTAAAAAAACAAAAAAACATTGTATATAAAGAAAACGGACACTCGAAGTGTATAGTGAAACTAATCAATGAATATTTAAAGCAATTGAGTTTACATATTAAGAACTTATCTATGCAAATACGGTAAATATAAATTAAACAATAATACGCTAAGATTGAACACCAACCAATCAGAGAAGGCACATTTACTAAAGAGAGATTCCCGGTTTAAATCTAAAACAAAAAACAAGTACTTTACTCAGAAACTTGTCCACGAAACAAAAGGGTTTCAGCAATACTATTCTACATGAAACCACATTAAAAGTTACCAAAATAACGTTAAACAAACTTTATTATAAATACTAATAGAAATGTCTACACAATATTATCAACAACCAACTCACACTTAGGATCAACATCAATTTGACTCATTTAATTAACTACACCACCAATGCTTAAAATAAATAATCAATCATGCACAAAACTTACCCAAACTCGGGGGATACTGACGTAAGGCATCAACAAGGACAAGTGACCAATGTAAACTGATTAGTTTGGCAAGAAGTGCCCAAAGTTGAAGTGAAATAATGTAAAACAAAGGGAGAACAAAAAAAAAATAACTACAAAACACCAAATATATACAGATCTGTGAAGCAGTGACGTTAGCAATTATTGGCAAGATTGATTTCGTGATGTTGACTCTTAATTAGGAAGTTTTCGCCCACAAGTGCATCATTTGGTCATCTAAACCTAGCAACTATTTCGAAATCTCTATCTGTGAAAGGGTGACCTTCTTGGTGAGAATGATTTCGCACAGCCGAGAATGGCATACTTTGTAAAAACTTGCCAGTCCGATAGCTACAACTCTAAAATTGACTTAAGGGAAATTATCTCTCAACGTGTTTAACAGAATTTTCCGGAACTCGTAGCTTATTTTGCCATAAAACGGCATTTTCATATATTTTATTAACTTAGGGACATCAAATTTTACCACATTACTCTGACATTGTTTAGAAAACAAGAACTTTCTTAGAACAAGATTAAAAAGGTCCTCTTTATAATTATTAAGCACTTATACATATGTGACTCTTCATGCTGAAATTTGTAAATTGAGGGAATATTTCGTGCTTAATAATTATAAAGAGGACCTTTTTAATCTTGTTCTAAGAAAGTTCTTATTTTCTAAACAATGTCAAAGTAATGTGATACAGTTTGATGTCCCTAAGTTAATAAAATATATGAAAATGCCGTTTTATGGCAAAATAAGCTACGAGTTCCGGAAAATTCTGTTAAACACGTTGAGAGATAATTTCCCTTAAGTAAATTTTAGAGTTGTATTCACTAATGAATTTAGAATTGGATAATTTTTTAACTGTAAGGACCGAGTGCCGAATCCTCTATGTTCGAATATTGTGTACAAATTTACTTGTCCTAGCTGTCAGGCGAGGTACATTGGATGCTCTAGTCGTTCATATAAAATCAGAGTATTCGAACATATTGGAAAAAGCTATCGGATTGGCAAGTTTTTACAAAGTATGCCATTCTCGGCTGTGCGAAATAATTCTCACCAAGAAGATCACCCTTTCACAGATAGAGATTTCGAAATAGTTGCTAGGTTTAGATGACCAAATGATGCACTTGTGGGCGAAAACTTCCTAATTAAGAGTCAAAATCACGAAATCAATCTTGCCAATAATTGCTAACGTCACTGCTTCACAGATCTCTATATATATATATATATATTATTTTTTTATTTTTTTTTTCTCCCTTTGTTTTATATAATTTCACTTCAACTTTGGGCACTTCTTGCCAAACTAATCAGTTTACATTGGTCACTTGTCCTTGTTGATCCCTTACGTCAGTATCCCCCGAGTTTGGGTAAGTTTTGTGCATGATTGATTATTTATTTTAAGCATTGGTGGTATAGTTAAATGAGTCAAATTGATTTTGATCCTAAGTGAGAGTTGGTTGTTGATAATATTGTGTAGACATTTCTATTAGTATTTATAGTAAAGTTTGTTTAACGTTAATTTGGTAACTTTTAATGTGGTTTCATGTAGAATAGTATTGCTGAAACCCTTTTGTTTCGTGGACAAGTTTCTGAGTAAAGTACTTGTTTTTTGTTTTAGATTTAACCCACTGAGCCCCAGCTAGTTTATAATAAATGTACCACCAGGGACCAGCAGGTTTTGATTTTGTTTTTTTCCAGAAACAATAGGGAATGGGTTGGGAATGAAGGAAAAACCACAAAAAAACGATCCCCTAGGTCAAAAAGGGGTCCTACGGTGCGCCCGAAAGTCGATTTTACAAGAGGGGAAAAATGAAGGCAAAAACAGCAAAAAACATGTTTTTGTGCGCTCACGCGCACACGGTTGAACTTGGAGAGTTTTCAACCATCGGCATGGTTGCGTGGGATACTTACACAGTTCCCATACAAATCTGAGCCCTCTAGGTGCCATAGGACCGGAGTAATTAACAGTGACGACGCATTGTCGTCGCTGGGGTTTAGCGTTACATACATTGCTGACGACACGTCGTCGCTGGGGTTCAGTGGGTTAAACCGGGAATCTCTCTTTAGTAAATTTTCCTTCTCTGATTGGTTGGTGTTCAATCTTAGCGTATTATTGTTTAATTTATATTTACCTTATTTGCATAGATAAGTTCTTAATTTGTAAACTCAATTGTTTTAAATATTAATTGATTAGTTTCACTATACACTTCGAGTGTTCTTTTTCTTTATATATAGATATTTATTTTTTTACAACCCGTTCTTTTGTATGATTCTAGAGTGTATACTCTATTTTAGGTTCTGTATTGCTCTTGAAGATGGCTCCGTCAGGTGCCGAAAATTCGAAAATAAAGTTCAAGATATTTCCAGGCGTCTTTTCCATCCTTATCCTTATCATATATATATATATATATATATATATATATATATATATATATATATATACCGGGTACATATATATATAAACTAATTTTTTCGCCTTTCTTTGCTCGTTCTTCAATTCGTTCTACTACATCTTTTTCTGTTTCTATACCATTTCTTCCACGTCTTCCTTTCTTCCTCTCCTTCTTGCTCTTCCTCCTCCTCCTCCTCCCCCTGGTCCCTGTTTGTCGTGCTCCCAGCAGGTTGACCAAGTGCACAATATTGAGCCCAGTTGGACACTTCCTTTGACCTGCCTCCCCCCTGCCTCTTGCTTCCTCTTGTCTTATTCATTTAACCTGTTTACTCCCAGACCTACTTTATAATTTATAGAATTCGTCTGAAGTTAGCTGGCATTCATATTTTCGTTAGGAGTTTGAAAGGTATTATTGAAAAAGAATATTCTTATCTTCATATTTTCATAGTTGAACTGCAAGGGGATATTCCTAGGACGTTAAAGTCGCCAGACGTTCCCTTAACACTCCACGAGCGGCTAGGTCGGTAACTTCTACTACCTGGCAAGGGGGTGGATTTACCCTAAACGACCTTGTTTCCGTGCTCTTTTTCATGCATAAACAAGAGCCAGAGCGTAATACAATTATGTATCACTGAAAGGGCGATAATTGAGCTTTCCAATGACACCAGAACCATCCTTCTACGACCACGCGTTCTCTTGCAACGATCGTGCAAGGCGAGTGCAAAATCCCTATAATACGGTAATATCCTTACATAATTCCCTGTGTAGTGAGGCAGTGAGTGTGGATGTGTGTGGAGGGAATGTCAGTAGTCACGCGGGATCCGTGCCGAGCGGTCATGAGCCGACCTACGCTCCTCCCGTCGCTCGTTTCTCTCTCAGAGCCATTATTGCTCAAAAATTGCACACAAACTTATGTCGGGCCCCACCACTTAGTCCTTGGTTCTCTAGGCCGACTTAAGTCGGGTTCCGCTAAACAAGGGTTAAATTATATATATAAATCATCAGCTAGAAAGGAATATCTGAATTATTCATATGGTGGTAGCAGGAACCATTTATGAAGGTCATCTTGGTGTGATTAACAGAAATTATTTTCATCCACCAGAGTTTACATTTGTGGAGGAAAAATCGATTAATATAAAATAATATATTATATGAAATCGTGTTTTGCTTTTAATAATTGTGTTTTGCCTACTACCAAGCAAATTATACCATTTTGGAATGAAAGTGATAGTGGTTGGACAGTTATGTGCATTAAGCTTTTCCTCCTAAATTAGCTAATAGGAACAAATTGTGTTTGTATTTTAGATTAACTGAGGCATTTATCTTGTACCGATGGATAAATAAGACATAATATGTCATTCAAGTATATACCTAATATAGTGTTAGTGTTTTATTTTATTTCTTATTTGAGAGCATTTTTGTATTTGTTTGATATAAGTTTTGTTGGATGCCAAATAATATTTGGCATCCAACAAAACTTATATCAAACAAATACAAAAATGCTCTCAAATAAGAAATACAATAAAACACTAACACTATATTAAGTATATACTTGAATGCTCATAATGGATCTATATTTTGTTAAGGTACATTTAGTTCTTTGCAAACGTATTTATGCCAAATATATTATGATAAGCATTCACTATAAATAAATGCAAACCCTTTGGTACTGACGGATACAATGTGGTCCTCATGTATTGTTGTCTTCTGCTTCCATCGTTCATACGCTAAGTAATGATCGTTATCATCCTAGAAAGTTCGGAAACGTAAATAGTATCTACACTGTAAAAGACATTGTTTGTAATACATGCAGATACATGAGAGATTGATGAGAAAGGTTGAGGCGCATGGAATAGGTGGGGCGTTGTTGGGATGGATTAGGTCATGGCTAATTGGTAGGAAGCAGAGAGTCAGCATAAATGGTACGAAGTCAGAATGGGGAGCAGTCAAAAGTGGTGTCCCCCAGTGATCTGTATTAGGTCCTCTGTTGTTTGTTATATACATAAATGACCTTGATTTAGGTATAACTAGTAGGATAAGTAAATTTGCAGACGATACCAAAATGGGGAGAACAATATTATTGATTCAGATAGAGATATAGAGTGCCTCCAAGAGGATCTAGATACCTTACACGAATGGTCAGTAAATTGGCAGATGAAGTTTAACATTGACAAATGCAAGGTATTAAAGATAGGGAAGATGCATACAAATGTTAAATATAAACTAGCTAATATGGAATTAGAAAACTCGAATTGTGAGAAAGATCTAGGTGTGTTTGTTAGCAATGATTTGAAGCCTAGACAACAGTGTATAAGCGTTCGAAACAAGGCAAACAGGATTCTCGGGTTCATCTCTAGGAGTGTGAGTAACAGAACTGCTGATGTTATCTTAAAACTTTACTTGTCATTAGTGAGACCCCATATGGATTATGCTGTTCAATTTTGGTGTCCTTATTACAGAATGGACATAGATTCATTGGAGAGAGTACAACGTAGAATGACAAAAATGATCCATAATATTAGAAATCTTCCGTATAAAGAAAGGTTGAAGAAATTAGGCTTACATTCGTTAGAGAGACGCAGAGTTAGATGGGATATGATAGAGGTGTTCAAGTGGGTTAGTGGAATTAACAAAGGGGACATGACAAATGTACTAAAGCTCAGTGATAGCGAAAGAACTCGTACCAATGGTTTCAAATTAGATAAATTTTGTTTCAGAAAAGATATAGGCAAATATTGGCTTGGTAACAGAGTTGTAGATGGGTGGAATGGACTACCAAGTGCTATAGTGGGATTAAAAACGGTAGAGAGCTTTAAGATAAAATTGGATAAGCATATGGACGAGAAGGGTTGGGTGTGAAGGGGGATCAGCAGGGTTGGGCCAATCAGCGCTCTGCAGACCCCGTAATCCTGCGTTAATCTCTAACCGTTTTGGTAAGATGATTTTCAGGGTATTAGAGTGTTGAGCCTATAATTGGGCTTTGTAATTGGGGTTGTGTGGGACAGGGATCTGCCTTGCTTAGGCCAATCGGCTTTCTGCAGACTCCCATTTTCTTATGTTCTTATGTTTTTCCAAGTTGGTACAGTCTGTCAATGAGTTTCTAAATCACGCAATACACGATACTAGTAGACAAATATAAAAGTTCACCAAGCTTACTCGGTACCAATTTAAGAAATCGTGGAATCCAGACCATGGACCATTACAACCTTATCACTGACATACAAGGTGATTAATGTTCGCTGAAGACGAAGTTCGACGTTAATGTCTTCCATTGTAACTCAGTGACTAATAGTCACCGCTTGATCGTGGAGGACGAAGTTCTATTGCACATTTCTGCATTGTTGTTCAGCGGTTTAGATTAAGGGGAAGTTTTATTTTTTTAATTTAATTTTTTAACCTACTTTATGTTTAGCCTAATTAGTTTTCAAATATTGAGACTTTCGCCCATTTTTGTGTCAATATTTAAACCTGTTGTGCCATTTATGTGTCGATTTTGTCCTGGCGAGCGATAGCAAGCCTGTAATTTAGGAGGAATATGTTTCTACCGAAAATAAATATAAATTTATCTTTTGGATGTTTATATTAAGAGCTTGATAGAGGTGTAGGGAGCTAACTAAAACAAGTATATATATATATATATATATATATCGGTAATAATACAAATATAAACAGATTAATAGAATAACGCCCCCTTAACCCGTACAGCCCCAGCGACGCGTCTGACGCGTCGGCGATGTATGTAACGCACAGCCCCAGAGACGCGTCTGACGCGTCACCCAAATTGCGCCGACCGTAACCTCAGGTGTAGCCACTCAAAAGGGCTCAGATTTGTATGGGAACTGTGTACGTATCCCATGCAACCGTGCCGATGGTTGAAAACTCTCAAAGTCCATGTGCGTGCGCGTGAGCGCGCAATAACCTGTTTTTTTGGGGTAATTGCCTTCAATTTTGTACTCTTGTAAAATACGTTTTCAGGGCTCTGTAGGACCATTCGTTAAGCTTTTTGAGCAGTTTTTCGTGGTTTTTCCTTCATTCCTAACCCATTCGCTATTGTTTCTGGAATAAAAAAAAAAATTGAAAACCGGCCAGGTTCTGGTGAACAAACATTACAAAACTAGCCGGGGCTCCACGGGTTAAGGTGCTCTATGCTGTACATAGTATGACCCCTAAACATTCACAACTTTTCCATTAATTAGTGCTTTATCTTATGGCTGAGGAATATGCTATGTTAGCTATCAATCTAATTTATGTTTGGGATCACTGAGACGGTTGATGTAAAGGAGTGTTAAAGGAACTGCCTCGTAGGGCTAGTTGGCCTTATGAAGTTACCGTTTATTTTGTTCTTATATTCATGGAGAAAAAAACATAGTACTTTTGTATTTGTTTTTTAATTATTATTGTACAATACAAACTATTATTCAGTTCAAGTCTTCCGTGCAGGTATCAGAACTATGCCGATATCACCATATTTTCATAATCATATAGAGGACAAGCGGAAACTTGTAGGCATGTGGCGATTAAGGCAGTCTTTTGGTACCTCGACCCGTTTGTTCATAACATGTTGGTTAACATTACAGTAGATTAATTTGTCTAGCTTTGGAGGGATTTCCAGAAAATAAAAGGCTAACGCTTCCTTCTAGTAATCTCCAGACTCCCAGAAAAGATATGTTAACTAGGCTAGATAGTTATAGATACTCAGACCACACAGACCTTGCGGTCCCTACTAGGATGTCTGGCCTTAATACTTCTAGAGACAGGTACAGCTTATAGTGGAAGATTAGAAGAATCTCCCCACCAACTGCATATATATACGGTATATACGGTATATACTGTGTATATATATATATATATATATATATATATATATATATATATATATATATATATATATATTGTTACGAGGGGAGCCGGGGCAACCAGATGCTCCAAAAGACTAGCCCACAGCACCCAACTACCCTGCAACAGACACACTCTTAATATCTGACTCAAACACCAAGACACGCAGGTTCTCTAGGAAAAGTGGTTATCTTCCTCTTTGCTCCATTAAAGCAGTAACAAGGAAACACAAAAATATCTATTGTCCCCGAGTCTCGTCCATAGTGCGTGTAGTATGCAAGAGAACTTCTAAGGTTATTCAGCACAGCACGTCGGTGGTGTTGTAAGGGGTAAACAACTTTAATGACTTAACCCTTACAACATCATCTGGGGTTAGCTCAATACAAACGAGTGCAATGGGGACAACCTCACCTAGTAACAGGCTCCACCCCTAGTCCCTGACTGCACCGAATGTATTGCTTCTAAAACTAAAGTCACAAGGGTTGGTATCTTAGTATGTTGAAGATTGGCTGCCACCCCCTAGAGGGTTAACTAAGGTCCGAGTTAGAGGATGCTGTGTGGTGGAAGGAAAAAAGACAGTAGCCTATTATGGCACTGCAGGCCTACACACACCCAACAACCCCGTTCCACAAAGGCCTACCAAAAACTAAGTAAACAGGCCAACCCGCAAACCACCATAGATACCAACCAGGAATAATATTCACACATCAATATAATGCAGCAGAATAATGGAAAACAACATGGATGAATAAAAAGAAGCTTATATTCTAGATTGCCAAGGGAAAGAAATGCAGGATCTCCAACAAATGCAGAAAACTTGTGTATGCGAAATAATAAATTTATATTAATAAAAGTTAGGTTAAATGACTCCCAGACTTGCCATGCTACTATTCAATAAGAAACAAGATTGTATATGCGGTTAACCCAGCAAGTGCTGAAACACTAATAAGAGTTTTACCGCTGCGCTGAAGAACTCCTTATATAATCCAAGGCCAAAAAAGAAAACATTTAAACAAGCCCAGTATCAATTTATATATATATATATATATATATATATTATATATACTGTATATATATTTTTTTTATTGCCTCTTAGTCATGCCAAATATCACTCCTCCACATCCCCTTCTTTCCCCCCCCCCCTTCAATTATCACCTATTCTCTCTCTTATTCCCATTTTTCGTCGGTATATTTTCGTGCTATCAATAGCGATTCATAAGCAAGCTGTGCTTGTATGTGTTACACAGCGAATGAAAGAGAGAAAGAGAGGGAACAACGCGACAGTGTCGCTCCAGACGTCGTAAGGGGTGGTAGGCTGGCAGGCTGGCTCAGACTTCAGTTGTTGTTGTTGTTGTTGTTGTTGTTGTTCCCCAAGCTGCCTGGCCGAACAGCCCCAAGTCCCCGAGCAAGGCCAAGGCCATAACCGAGCGCCCTCACAGAACCCTTCCTGCCGACCACAATCAAGCCTGGGTGACCGAAGCCACTCCATGGCGGGGAGCTGAGGAGGGTGCGGAAACGCCCGGGAAACCAAAGCCCCACCCAGGGCCCTGTGCCCCTCAGCAATTATGAAGAGAAAGTTGTGGGGCAAAGGAAAAATGTGACACTTTGGCTTCCAATCTTGGTAGATTGGGAGGTCAATCCACGGAAGAGACGCCGTCACTTGAGATCTAGAAAATATATAAGTAAAAGCACCAGTCAGAGTAAGCTATGGGTATGGCAGAGATCGCTCAGTTCTCACTCTGATAGACCAGCCCATCACCACATGACTAGAACCCAATCCTCTCAGCATCAGCTAGGAAAGGCCCTAGAAAGCCGCCTTTGGCGGGGGGATAGCTCCCCTATTTCAACCCCTTTCGGGGTTGGGCACCCGCTGTCAGCCTTCAGTTATGTAACTCCCGATCTAATTTGCCGATTTTGACCATCCAAACGCTGTTTCCACTTGTTTTATTGCTGTAACAGGTTAATATATTTATAATCAACGTAAAATAGGCGCATATGGATAAGTATTAATGATATTTATAGTACGATGACGATTTGAGTGTAGGAAACAGTCTAAATACCTCCACACAGGGAGGGGTGGCCACTAACCCACCTGCGCAGCAGAGAGGTTAACAAGGGAACTATATGGCAAGCCTGTGACAGCCCACACAGCCCGTGTACTCAGTATGGCGTCTATCTCACGAGTAAGGCAACAACACTGGGCCAGCCTCGAGAAGGAGGAAGGGAGCTCCAGACATTGCCAAACTAAACAATTATTTTAAGATCCTAGGCTCTCATTAACTATACAAAAGTAATCAAGTAAATATAAGGCACCATTGTGTAAACTTATAATAAACTAATACAACTCGCCTCAGTGCTGAACAAAATAGATAATTATACTCATAGCAACAATCAACATGGTTGCAAGACAGTGGCGCGATCATGACGTCACCACTGGACAAGAAGTACACACGTGAGACGGGAGAGAGAAAGAAAAACAGCAAACCTCCCCTTAAACATACAACACTGCAACTGAAATAGGCTTTTGTATAAATCATAACAAACACTTACAGCTGAATTACCTGGTGGAAGTGACACCCTCACACCCAGGGGGAGTCTGTTGGTGCACCTTGAAACAACAGACTGCTCATACTTCAATAACACTACAAGACATACACAACTACAGTCTTTTTAGTATTTTTATATTTTTTTTATATTTTTGTATTTAAATATTTTCTTCTATACAAAAACACAGCAACTCCTACTTTACGACCCTACTCTGGGCTACATACGGCAACCAACAAGCACCAGACGTAAACATGCTAATCAAACCAAAGTAGGAGGCTACACCAACACTAACTGAACGGCGAGGGTTCTCCTTAAAACATACCCTCCCGTGACAATCAGCCATAACATTATCAGTGCCCTTAACATGCCACACATCCAAACTGTGTTCCAGCAGCAAAACAACACCTGACACTGATAAACTGCCACAGTCCATCACAAGACTGGGACTTCTCTTCGCTCTCTCCGGCAATGGGACCTGCCAATAACCTTTCACTATTTGCACCTTAGTGATAAACGAGGCAGCCCCAATGCGGTCTATGGGGTCGTGAACTCTGGGTAATGGATAGGCGTCTGTCAGGGATAATGCACTAACACTCTTGCAATCAACACAAAAACGGATCTTGCCACTCAACTCAGGTTGCAAATTCACTGGCAAAGACCACTCACGATATCCCTTATCATCCCTCAGACCCTTATCCAACATGTAGTCCAGCTCTGCTTTTAAGACAGGCTGTCGAGCAGGATTTATACGGTAGGGAGCCAACTTGAGCTTTGCACTGTCTCCAGCCTCTATGTCTGGTGCCACCCCGGACATCAGGCCTGGAGAATCAACAAACATGCGGAAGTACTGCCACAGCCTAGTAAGCAACTTCTCTTGGCGCTTAGGAAGAAGAGGTTGCAACTTATCTCGAAGAACAACATTCTCATTGCCCTCCCACAACTCAGCCGGGACCACAGCCTCTAAACTATAGTCTCCCTCCTTCTCCACCTCCGTCCCTAATACAGCCAGGTCATGAGAGAGACAATCTTGTACCACCTGTGCAGTCACTCCCATAGTTCATAAGTGCCAAGGCTTCCCCGCCGATACCATACATGCGCACCCCCGCATTCCTTGCGGCTACACCTGCCTGCGCAGCATCACCGCCTTCAGCGCCACGGCCAGATGCAGTCGGTCTATGGTAGGGCTGTTGCATTTTACTACGGCAGCATTGGGAGGCTATGTGACGGTCGGGCGTATCTATTACATAGTCAACCTCACCAATCTACTTAATGTCCTGATACTAACCACAAAACTTAGCAGCCATGGGTCGACCCTGAACTGACAACCGTGCCAAAGCCTCGTCGCCCACCTTGAACACCCTAGATTTAGCTGTTTGTTACAAGGGTCTCTCATCTTCGTGTTCATGCTGCTAACCGGGATAGCCTCCGGGTATCTAGTGGTAGTATCAATTAAAGTGTGCAAGTATTTATCTCCCGAACTGGTGGGTAATAAGGGACCAACCATGTCAACTATGACACAAGTCAAGGGCGGTTTAACTCCAGGTGTAGGGATCAAAGGTGCCACGGGTATTCCTGGGTGGGGTTCTCCAACTACCTTACCAATATGACACATCAAAAAAGAAGCCACCGATGCATGCATATTAGGCCACCAAAAATGAGAATGTAGCCTATCAGTAGTCTCACATACCCCTAAATGACCCGCCAGTGGTGCCATCTGCGTTAGCCTAACCAGCTCCTCCTTGAACTGGGCAGGCACCACTAACTGCTCCTCCCCCAAACCTGAGTTCGTATCCGGCTTCCAATGCAGATACAACAATGCCCCTTTTACAACAAATTTCTCTGCTTGACCGTTCTTCCCACCAGTCGTACCAACCTTCTTAAACAGGAGGCCCAGACTGGGGTCCTCTTGCTGCAACTTGCTCAGTTTGTTTCTAGGTAGCTCCATTAAGGCAGTTACCTCTGACCTCTCAAAAATATCAGAAGGTTGAGTCGGTATCACTATGTCAGACTCCTCGTCCGGCACTAGGTCACCTCTACTGGTCTCGGTAGCCTCACTGGGGTCAGCCAAGCCCACAGCTGTCTCCGGACCAGCGTCATCTAGTAGTGCATCATGGGATGGCCCGCACTCATGGCTGTCGGCCCCCGCATCCACTAAATCATCCACCTGTTGTGCCAAATGTGCCACTGATTGGGTCACTGCACCAACAGGGTAGATAGAGTCCATGTTATCTTCTTGCAAACAACCACCACCAGGGGGCACAAAAACAGCCTCAGCGACGACTATAGGAGGCGGGAAAACTACATCCCCTGCCAAGTCAGTCCCGAGCAAAAAGTCCACCCCCTCAACTGGCAGTGTCCACCATAGCCACCTTACACTCGGCAGTCAAAAGTGGGCATCTAGGGTCACCGGGACTAAATCACAGAATTGTTCACTGTTGATTCCCCTGCACATTACAAACTCTCCTGTGCTAATAGGTCCCCCGGTCAGGTTGCGACACATGGATTGCTGCGCACCAGTATCCCTAAACACCTTGACAGGGTACGTCTGCTCCCCGATCGGTACTGATCCATCATGTATGAATGGCCGACACCAATCAGGGGAAGTCTGGTTATGCTCAGGTGGTGATACCATCTGGGGCGGCAAAGTGCTTACTACCCTGCTTTGCGCTGGCCAACACTGCCCCCCAAACTTACCAGTACCTGGCTTTCCTTTCACAGGCACCTCCCCTAGTGTCGCCACCAACTGGACAGCCTTGGGTTCCTGGGTAGCCTTCCATTTAGCACACTGAGGTTTAATATGACCCACTTGTTTGCAAAAATAACATCTCACTTCCGTAGAAGCTTGCTGGTTGTCATCCTTGGTATAATGTTGTGTCTTATTTGTGGTACCTTTGGGTGATGATGGGTGAGCTGATAATGTGGCTACTTGGTGCACAGGTCGGTCTCTCCTGTCACCAATGCTCCCCATGCACGTGCCACGCCGGGCGAGTGCAAAGTCATCAGCCCAAACTGCTGCTTCCCTTATTGGTTTAAACCGCTTTACTTTTAATTTTGTCCCAATGTCCTTTTCAACTATGCTGGTAAACTGCTCCATCAGCCAAACCTCACACGCCGCCTCAAAAGTACCAGCCGACTCTGAATGCAGCCACTTAGCTAGAGTATCGCGCAGGTACCTGGCACATTCCACGTGCGAGTCCCCCTGCTGCTTCCGAGCCCCCCTGAAGGCCAACCTGTAAGCCTCGGGACGCAGCTCGTAGGCTTTTAATACAGCCTCTTTAAGTACATCATACTCTAGCTCCTGCACTTCTATGCGATCGTATGTATCAAGAGCCTTGCCTTGTAAAACATTAGACGCCAACACTGCCCAGTGCTGCCTCGGCCACTGACACTTGTGGGCCCTCTTCTCAAAACGCAAGAACCACTCTGGGACCTTGAGTTCATCGAAGGCCGGCACGAGTTTCAGCCGTCGATACAACAGCACCTCTTCTGCCTCCCTATCCCTCTGTCTCTCTTCTCTCTCGGCCTGTTTTCTCTTCTCCTCTATCTCCAACTTCCTCAATGCAACTATCTCTTCAATATCTTTCCGTCTTTCTTCTGCCTGTATTCTCTCTCTTTCTATCTCCATATTCCTCAACTCCATCCTCTCTTGCATCTCTCTATCTTTCTGTCTCTCTTTTATCTCCATTCTCTTTAGTTGGAACTCTACCTCTGGACTCCTTCTCAACCCTATCGTGGTTATAGGAGGAAACTGGGCATAAGGGGGAACATTGTGCTGAGCAGCCACCGTATGAGTGGCAGTGAAATGCTGGGGTGTGGCCAACGACACATGGGGGAAAAAAGGAGGATACTGAGGATTGCTAGCATAACTTGAAACAAATGTACTGGCCATAGGGGCCTGAACATAGCCCTGTGAAAATGAAGGGGCCGTACTGATAGGGTTAACTGCCGACGGTGGAGGCGTGGTGGCAGGTGCTGTGGTAATAGTAGGAGACTGCCTACATACATTCTCACCTTGCTCTGGAGTTGTTACTCCACTCCGGTCCCCAGCAGTGGTAGCCATATCCACGACACAAGTACTAGTTTTCCTGAAGACCATTCTGCTGTGCAACTAGCTTAGACACCTCTTGAACTAACTCTGCCTTAGCCATACCACTGCACCTCCAACCATGCATCACCAACACACGTCTTAATTCATCGCTACTCCTGCTAGCAACCTCGTCTTGACTAGGTTGGGTTGTAATAAACTGCAAAACGTCCTCCTTCCCCACAATATGAACAGGAACGTAATCAACATACGACATCTTAGCAATAGTTGTGGACACAGGTTAATGAAATAAGAGTACTATGTCCGTAGACTTTCAATTACAAGCAAAATTACTGACAATCCAAATATAATGCTTCACACCACAAGAACTCTATACATTCACACTATGCTGGTCTGAGGTCGCCACTGTTACGAGGAGAGCCGGGGCAACCAGATGCTCCAATAGCCTAGCCCACATCACCCAACTACCCTGCAACAGACACGCTCTTAACCCTCTCACGACCATATGACACAGAGGTTGCCAGATTAGCAATACTAAATAGAGTTCTCTCACTCTTATAATTACCTCTCCAAAATTAGTTTTCTGCCCACAGCTAACTCAAAGACAACTGCAGAGATTGAAGTAACTAAACTAAAGGTTTCTAAATACCCCTGATGGTAACAAAGGCTTTAAAGTATCCCTAATAGGCTCAAAATTGCGTCCAGAACGTGAGAGGGTTAATATCTGACTCAAACACCAAGACACGCAGGTTCTCTAGGAAAAATGGTTATCTTCCTCTTTGCTCTATTAAAGCAATAACAAGGAAACACAAAAATATCTATTGTCCCCGAGTCTCGTCCATAGTGCGTGTAGTATGCAAGAGAACTTCTAAGGTTATTCTATACTGCACCAACATTACCTAACCATACCAATACTAGATTCCCAGAACACTCTATATCATACCCAATTGCTTAGGAATTGAGAACAATACAGAGCAAAAACCCATGGAAAGTCCAGTGCAATAAACCTCTGTCCCTAGCCTACAGTATGTCCTAATAATACACCAGTGGCTCTCTTCAGCACAGCACGGCGGTGGTGTTGTAAGGGGTAAATAACTTTAATGACTTAACCCTTACAACATCATCTGGGGTTAGCTCAATACAAACGATTGCAATGGGGACAACCTCACCTAGTAACAGGCTCCACCCCTAGTCCCTGACTGCACCGAATGTATTGCTGCTAAAACTAAAGGCACAAGGGTTGGTATCTTAGTAGGTTGAAGATTGGCTGCCACCCCCTAGAGGGTTAAGTAAGGCCCGAGTTAGAGGATGCTGTGTGGTGGAAGGAAAAAAAACAGTAGCCTATATGACACTGCAGGCCTACACACACACCGAACAACCCCGTTCCTCAAAGGCCTACCAAAAACTAAGTAAACAGGCCAACCCGCAAACCACCATAGATACCAACTAGGAATAATATTCACACATAAATATAATGCAGCAGAATAATGGAAAACAACATGGAAGAATAAAAAGAAGCTTATATTCTAGATTGCCAAGGGAAAGAAATGCAGTATCTCTAACAAATGCAGACAACTCCTGTATGCGAAATAATAAAGTTATATTAATAAAAGTTAGGTTAAATGACTCCCAGCCTTGCCATGCTACTATTCAATAAGAAACAAAATCGTAAATGCGGTTAACAAAGGAACTATATGGCAAGCCTGTGACAGCCCACACATCACGTGTGCTCAGTATGGCGTCTATCTCACCAGTAAGGCAGCAACACTGGGCCAGCCGCCAGCCTCGAGAAGGAGAAAGGGAGCTCCAGACATTGACAACCTAAACAATTATTTTAAGCTCCTAGGCTCTCATTAACTATACAAAAGTAATCAAGTAAATATAAGGCATCATTGTGTAAACTTATAATAAACTAATACAACTCGCCTCAGTGCTGAACAAAATAGATAATTATACTCATAGCAACAATCAACATGGTTGCAAGACAGTGGCGCGATCATGACGTCACCACTGGACAAGAAGTACACATGTGAGACGGGAGAGAGAAAGAAAAACAGCAAACCTCCCCTTAACCCTTCCTACCTGGTCTGCCTTAGGTAAGGACAGCTCGAAAGAAGGGCCGCTACCCGGTATGCCTTACCTAAGGCAGCAGCTTAATAGCCTAATTAAGCTTGGTCTGAACGCTGTGCGTACGACGCATGTCAACAAACTGCTGGGTCACCGCACCTCCGAAAACAAGAAGGAGAAGACTCTTCAATGTTATTGTTCTGACGTCAGACGAAATTAGTGTCTGAAAAGCCCCCATATTGGCAACATCTCTGCAATATTTGCTCCACTGAAATCGTCATCACAACTGAACCAGTTGACTTACAGAGCTCTACTCAACGCCAAAATACAGATTGAAAACCGCACTACGATTATAGATGAGTGGGAAAGTTCTTGCAGTGAAAATAAACATAAATACGGTAGCCTAGGCCTGGACGTTTTTCAGCCATTTCACCCGGGTAGGGGCGACCGTCATTGGGTAAGACAGCCCGGGTAGGAAGGGTTAAACATACAACACTGCAACTGAAATAGGCTTTTTTATAAATCATAAACACTTACAGCTGAGTGATCTGGTGGAAGTGACTATATATAAATATATATATATATATATATATATATATATATATATATATATATATATATATATATATATAATATATATATATATATATATATATATATATATATATATAGAGAGAGAGAGAGAGAGAGAGAGAGAGAGAGAGAGAGAGAGAATGATAATGAGAATTATGATAACAGGCAGGTCAAATTATAGAAACAGTGCCCGACCCTAAATGCTCGTAAATCCTAGCCGCATACAGTGTTTTCACGTGGCAGAAATTGTAAATGACTCCCCTGACCACAATTACCGGCCATATATTGTACTTGTGTTATTATATACCACTATATACCACTATACTATGTTTCTTTACAGCTGAAGGTAATTAAATCCCTTAGCAGCTAATTCATCGATACTTAATGGACAAATATGAAATTACTATTTACTGTATATGCATCATATTAAGACCACTTATACAGTATTTAATTAACACCATAGTTATCTACAAACTATTCAAAATAACTGAGAAATCCTTATGGGAACTTTGCAATTTACCGTCAGTTGAAAAGAAACGGACTATAAATATAGATTATTGAGTTGAATACAAAACGGTCAAAAGTCCAAACTGCCAATCTATTCCATCTAAAGTACCATGATGGAGTACCTAATGGTGGGGATTTTTTTTTATTTTTTTTCTAATGAAAATAGGTATAATAATGCATGGTTATATCGGGTAAAGTCCTTATTGGCCTTTCTGGGCATTGGTTCTTGTCACTGAATTGGGGGAGGGGGGGGGGGGGGGGGGTGAAGTTTGGAGACATTGAGAATTATATTTTTATATACCGATACATAAATTCAAGTTGAAATAATTGTAGCGAAATATATATTATATATATATCAATGACACAATTTAAAAATACGTGTATGTAGAATTTGTTCTGTAGGACATACAATATGTGTTATACATGTAATTGCAAAATTACTATGTCTCAACCCTTTTTCACATTGTAGATCGATACGAATAATGTGAATCACAGGAATGGTTCAAACGGTGTATGCCTTTTTTCTGGGGGGGGGGGGGGGAGGGGGGTTATTGTATGATTGTGCTCGGTCAAATGTTGCCCTACTATAGATCACACATGGGGTTCGGAAGTGGGTAGAGTGGAGGCACTCAAACTGTCATCATTTGCCATTAGTACTTTGTAAACACAGCGAAACTATGCAGACAAAAGTTAAAATATACTTAGTTTCTTAAATTATTGTACACTGAAAAATAACATTGCAATATAAAATGTAATGGAACAAATAATGGCTGAACAAGCACACGAATAATTCACACGGAAAAACATTGCATACACACATATGCATCGCATTGGCAAGGCAAGCCATCTACAAAACCCAAGGACATTATTGCGCGTTTTGAATCGTACTCCGACGGTGAGACAATACAACAACACCACAAGAGGTTAATAGGGACAGGCATATTCTTAAATGAGGACTACATTGGTACTATCCAACTCTAGCTCTTCCCAAGCTTTCTGGCATCTAGCCAAAAACCTCTCCAACAATTTCTCTTCCTCGTCTTTCCCTCCCCTTTCCCACTCTGATGGCACAACCATCACTTCTTCCTCTGACAAAGCTAAACTCTTCGCTCAAACTTTTGCTAGAAACTCCACCTTGGATGATTCCGGTGCTATTCCTCCCTCTCCGCCCTCCTCTCTCTTACTTATGCCTAATATCCTAATCTCTTCTAAAGATGTACTTTCTACCCTCTCTGGGCTTAACACTAATAAGGCGTACGGTCCGGACGGTGTTCCTCCTGTTGTTCTCAAAAACTGTGCTTCCGTGCTGACTCCCTGCCTAGGCAAACTCTTTCGTCTCTGTCTATCCTCTAACGTCTTCCCTTCATGCTGGAAGTTTGCTCACATTCAACCTGTCCCAAAGAAGGGTGACCGCTCTCAACCCTCCAACTATCGTCCAATTGTTCTTATTTCTTGTCTTTCTAAAGTTTTTGAAACTATTCTTGCTTCCAAATTTCTTAAGCATTTCTCTTCTCATAATCTGCTCTCAGATCGCCAGTATGGCTTCCTTAAGGGTCGCTCTACTGGTGATCTTCTTTCATATCTTACTAACTCTTGGTCATCCTCCTTTCGGGACTTCGGTGAGACTTTTTCTATTGCACTAGACATATCGAAAGCCTTCGATAGAGTCTGGCATAAATCTTTAATTTCTAAACTACCCTCCTTCGGTTTCTATCCCTCCATCTGTGCCTTTGTCTCTAATTTCCTTTCTGGCCGTTCCATAGCTGCGGTTGTGGACGGCCATTGTTCACTTCCTCACCCTATAAACTCCGGTGTTCCTCAGGGCTCTGTCCTATCTCCTATTCTCTTTCTAATTTTTATAAATGATCTCCTTAACTGTACCTTAATTCCCATCCATTCATACGCAGACGACTCAACTTTACACTACTCCATTAGTTTTTCAGAACGCCCCAGCCAGCAATCCCTCAACGACAAACGTAATGAAGCCATAGAACTCTTAAATTCTGATCTAAATACTATTTCCAATTGGGGCAGAGAAAACCTTGTTAACTTTAATGCTTCCAAAACCCAATTTCTCCATCTATCTACCCGTCAGGATCTCCCAGCGGACTATCCCTTATTCTTCAACAATACAAAAATCAACCCTTCATCTTCTCTCAATATTCTTGGTGTCTCTTTTTCTTCTGCTCTCATTTGGAAGGACCATATTACCAATCTTGCTAAGGCAGCCTCCCAGAAGCTGGGTGTGCTCAACCGCCTTAGGGGGTTCTTTTCCCCTGCACAGCTTCTTGCTCTGTACAGGGGCATAGTGCGCCCTTGTATTGAGTATTGTTCACATGTGTAGGGAGGTTCCTCTCACACCGCTCTCCTAGACAAGGTTGAAAGGAAGGCCTTTCGTATCATTAACTCCCGTCCACTCACCAACTCTCTGCAATCTCTCTCTCTCCGCCGCAATGTTGCATCTCTCTCGCTATTCTATCGCTACTATAATAATCAGTGTTCCTCAGAGCTATCCCAGTGCATACCACCTCCTTTACGTAGGGCACATGGTACCCGTCTTGCAACTCAATCCCACCCCTACTCTGTGCAACTCTCCAACCCAAGAGTGAAACGTTACTCTCAAACTTTCTTCTACTCTAAAGGAAGCTAAGAATGAGCTCTCCAAACCACTGACATTACTATTCAATAAATCCTTGCAGTCTGGAACTATGCCTGATCAGTGGAAGCTAGCCAACGTAACACCGACATTCAAAAAAGGCAGCAAATCCCTACCCAGTAACTATCGTCCAATTAGCTTAACTTCAGTTGTATGTAAAATGCTAGAAACGGTCATACGAGACAGACTCGTAAATCACTTAGAGGAAAATAACATACTTAAAGATACTCAACACGGCTTTCGTAAAAAACGTTCCTGTTTAACAAACCTCTTAGACTTCTTCCACGATATCCTCAACCTCTACGATGAGAGTAAAGCTGTAGATATTATATACCTTGATTTTCAAAAGGCCTTTGACAAAGTTCCCCACAAACGTTTACTGCTAAAACTAAAAGCGCATGGAATACAAGACGGTGTGTTGAAATGGATAGAAAATTGGCTCAGCAACAGAAAGCAAAGGGTAGTCATAAACGGTAAGGCATCTAAATGGACCAATGTAAGTAGCGGGGTACCCCAGGGATCGGTACTAGGACCAATTCTCTTTCTAATTTACATCAACGACATAGATGAGGGTCTCACCTGCACAATCTCAAAATTTGCTGACGATACAAAAATTGCAAATAGCGTACTCTCAAAAGAACAAGTTGACGATATGCAACACAATCTAGATAAATTGTCATGTTGGGCCCAAATTTGGCAAATGAGTTTCAATGCGGATAAATGTAAAGTACTACATGTCGGATACCTAAATGAGAAAGCAAACTATTCGATGAATGGCACTCAGCTTAAGAATGTAAACAGAGAAACTGATCTGGGAGTAACAATATCGAGTAACCTAAAACCGAGTCAACAATGTTCAGAAGTTGTTAAGAAGGCAAACAAAATCATTGGCTTTATAGGCAGGTCATTTGAGCATAAATCCAAAGAAGTTATCCTAACCCTTTACAATTCCTTAGTCCGCCCTCTTCTGGAATACTGCGTTCAATCCTGGTGCCCTTATTACCAAAAAGATATAAACAAGCTAGAACGAGTTCAACGTAGAGTTACCAAAATGATACCTAGCCTAAAGAACAAACCATACGAAGAGCGTCTTAGAGAATTAAATCTATTTCCTTTAACCCAGCGCAGATTAAGAGGCGACTTAATTCAAGTGTTCAAAATCATCAAAGGCATCGACAATATGAACTGTAGTAAGTACTTCACTATCGACCAATCTAATTACACGCGGGGAAACGGTTGCAAAATTATTGGTAAATCTTTTAACTCTCACGAATCTAAGAATTTCTTCTTCAATCGAGTTGTCAACTTGTGGAATGGGCTTCCCGAGACGTTATAGACTGCAGCACCGTTGATTCATTTAAATTCCGCCTAGACAAATATCTCGCATCAAACCCGCGACTGACTGCGTTTGTAAATGAATAACTTTATCCTCCCCTCAGTTACTAACCCATATGTCCCCTACTAACTTCCTAGTCCTGCCACGTTAGTGGCAGGGCAGTAGTTCCCTTTCCAATGTTCCCTTACCCACTCTAAACCACTGTTTGGACACTTGATCCTCAGTGTTTTGGAGGACAAGCAACCTAGAAGGGTCACTAGACCTGTTGTTGCTTGATTTCCTTTGTACTCCTTTGTACTCAACATCTGAGCTCTGGAACTCTCTCCCAGAATCAGTCTTTCCCTCTTCCTATGACTTAAATTGCTTCAAACTCCGTGTGTCCAGGCATTTTGGCTCGAACGTCCCTTGATTTTGGCCCTGTCACTCTTTCAACTATGGGGGAGGCACTCGCTATAGGCAGTTATGCCTTTTGCCTCCCTCAATCACATAGAAAAAAAAAAAAAAAAAAAAAAACAGCCCTGGAACCATTGGTCCCAAACAGAAGCCCTCAAAACAGCACAACAACTAGGGAAATATGCCTTCATTAATTATAGAATATGGGTGGTTAATAAAGAATTTTTAATTTGAATTATATTTACTAAACTCTCCGATACTTCAAGCTTCCCAAGCGTTCATTGAAAGTGTATTATGAACTTTTAGTACATTGCGGAGTAGTGAACGCCGCAGTAGTATTTTAGCCAGTTCTCGTTCCACTACCGACCTGGACATCGTGAAGGCTCTATATACTGTATAATATACTATACATACCGTTTGCGTCCCAGTATAGCTAAACACGACCACTCAGCCCAGTTACTCTGTTTTTTCCGAATAGCCCTTAAAATCCCTTTGTATGTTCTTTTCTTTATTACTTGAGTCTTTCATTTTGCGCTATCCTTTCATTGAGTGTTTCATGTATTGCTTCCTTATTTCACGGTCATATTCAGACTAACACATCATTAATCGTTATTATTCATTTCTTTCTCAAATGTTGGGCTTTACTATATTTTTACTATATTTGTCGTATATTGTTCTTTTTTAGGCGTGATCATGGCAGTAGCAGTTGCCGAAAGCTTGCCCTTATAGAAAAATATAGAGGTTGTTGTTTACGCTGTCTCTCATCTTTACCTCATTATATATATATTTATATATATATATATATATATATATATATATATATATATATATATATATATATATATATATATATATACAGTCTATATATACAGTATATATATATATATATATATATATATATATATATATATATATATATATATATATGTATAAAGAAAAAGGGCGGTAATAAAACCCCGCGATCACCAATGGAAAATAAATACAGAAAAGAGATATATATAGTGCAGAGAAACAAACTTTGTGGGCTAAAAATATATGGTCTGTGGCTCAAGATATAGTTTTAGATATGCTTGATGCCAAATACAAAATGCACATAAAAGACTGAGCTCAAGTATGCTGCGTATTGGTGCGTAAATAAAAGGTTTGTTGCTCAAGATGTCTTATTAGACGTTCTTTATGCCAAATCAGGAATGCAATTATACAACTAAGCTCAACTTATGCTGGCTGTACATAAACATTTAACAAATTTATTCATGCAAAATGCTTAATAAAGTTTAAAAAGTATGCTGCACTTTGTTGCAGGTAATTAAAAAGATTTGTGACTCAAGATGTCTTCGTTCTTTATGTAAATAAAAGATCGAAGCTCAACTATGCGGAGTCTACTTAAAAAGGATAACAAATTTATTCATGCCATATGCTTAATCATTTATAATAAAAAAAATCAAGAAAATGGACAATATATGTTAAAAATATGCCAATACATTTTTTGCAAAGACAATAGGAAGAAATATGTTAAAATTATGTTAAAATTATGCCAAATGCATTTCTCCACTGTCGTCGATCCTCAGTGGCTAGTGTTTACTATGCGGTGTCTAAGGCAGGACAGTAATTAGGACTGAGGGACCGAGGCAAAAGTCCCCACTGCTGAGATTTATGGTATACTACCGCCCTCTTTTGTCTTGGAAGGATATTAACCAGATATCCAAGCGAAACTCAATGGTTTGAACCCCCGAAGAAATCATTTCTTGAGACAGACATGAGGCGAATTACTTATTTGTTCAACTCTGGTTTAAATGTATTTATGAAATATTGTTCTTTCTCCTTTCTTATTTTCTCATCATATTTTTTTACTTTATAGAAGGGCATTATTTTGAAAGGTAATTTACTATTTTTGCAGCAAAGAGATATATGTTTGCTTACATACAGGCCTTCACATTTGTTTACATGTTTGTTACGTAAGTTTGTTCGTAATCTAAAGTTTGACGTCTCCCCAATGTATAATTTTCCACATCCATCACACCTTATGACGTATATACAGTTTCGAGTATTGCAGTCCATGTTTTCGTTTATTCTGAACGTTGAGTCATTAACTGGGCTCAAAACCCCAATGGAAAAACATTAGCCTAAATTAACTTTCATAATTCTTAAAACAATGTAACTATCCAAACTTTTTAATTCAAAACGGCATTAAGAAGGCTTCAGAAATCCTTACAGATCAACTCAGAAATCAGAATAAAGACGGTAAGAGTAGTGATAATATATGCTACATTTCAACGTTCAATCCGAACTATGAAGATCATTCGGAAACTGTAAATCAAACCTATAATTTCCTAAAAAAGTGCCCTGCGACTAAAAATCTTTACAAAAATTCTAACCTAATAAAATCAAAGAGACAGCCACCAAATCTTAAAAATCTTTTAACCAATGCAACATTTTCAAAAACGGACAATTTTTCTGTTAAGATGTGCAAAAATATAAAATGTCAAATATGCCAAATTTTAATTGAGGGCGACTCTTTTAAATTTAATAACGCAACTGTATATACGTCATAAGGTGTGATGGATGAGGAAAATTATACATTGGGGAGACGTCAAACTTTAGATTACGAACAAACTTACGTAACAAACATGTAAACAAATGTGAAGGCCTGTATGTAAGCAAACATATATCTCTTTGCTGCAAAAATAGTAAATTACCTTTCAAAATAATGCCCTTCTATAAAGTAAAAAAATATGATGAGAAAATAAGAAAGGAGAAAGAACAATATTTCATAAATACATTTAAACCAGAGTTGAACAAATAAGTAATTCGCCTCATGTCTGTCTCAAGAAATGATTTCTTCGGGGGTTCAAACCATTGAGTTTCGCTTGGATATCTGGTTAATATCCTTCCAAGACAAAAGAGGGCGGTAGTATACCATAAATCTCAGCAGTGGGGACTTTTGCCTCGGTCCCTCAGTCCTGCCTTAGACACCGCATAGTAAACACTAGCCACTGAGGATCCACGACAGTGGAGAAATGCATTTGGCATAATTTTAACATAATTTTAACATATTTCTTCCTATTGTCTTTGCAATAATCTTATTGGCATATTTTTAACATATTATATTGTCCATTTTCTTGATTTTTTTGTTTATAAATGATTAAGCATATGGCATGAATATATTTGTTATCCTTTTTAAGTAGACTCCGCATAGTTGAGCTTCGATCTTTTATTTACATAAATAACGAAGACATCTTGAGTCACAATTTTTTTTAATTACCTGCAACAAAGTGCAGCATACTTTTTAAACTTTATTAAGCATTTTGCATTAATAAATTTGTTAAATGTTTATGTTTTCACTAATGAAAATTTGGCACAGATTCCAGAAATCCGTAAGGTATATAGAGATAGTATAGAAAATAGGTTAAGTACGGTTACTATAAGTAGAAATGATGTGCTTAAGGAAATTGACAGACTGAAACCTCAGAAATCGCCTGGTCCCGATGAGGTATATGCCAGAGTATTAAAAGAATGCAGAGATGAGTTAAGTTACCCATTAACATTTCTTTTTAACAATTCATTAGAAACAGGTATAGTTCCAGAAGCTTGGAAGCTTGCAAATGTAGTTTCGATTTTCAAAAAAGGTGATAAATCAATAGCATCCAATTACCGTCCTATTAGTCTCACTTCAATCATAGGAAAGCTACTAGAGTCAATTATTGCTAGGAAAATGAGAAACCACTTAGAAACATTTAACTTAATCAATTCTTCTCAGCATGGATTCACACAGGGACGTTCTTGCCTTACTAATTTGCTTAGTTTTTTCTCAGAGGTATATGAAGCAGTAGATAATGACAAGGCATACGATATTATATATTTATATTTCAGTAAAGCTTTCGACAGAGTCCCTCATGAGAGATTGATGAGAAAGGTTGAGGCACATGGAATAGGTGGGGCGTTGTTGGGATGGATTAGGTCATGGCTAATTGGTAGGAAACAGAGAGTCAGCATAAATGGTACCAAGTCAGAGTGGGGAGCAGTCAAAATTGGTGTCCCCCAGGGATCGGTATTAGGTCCCCTGTTGTTTCTTATATACATAAATGACCTAGATTTAGGTATAACTAGTAGGATAAGTAAATTCGCAGACGATACTAAAATGGGGAGATCAATTGATTCAGATAGCGATATAGAGTGCCTCCAAAGGGATCTAGATACCTTACATGAATGGTCAGTAAATTGGCAGATGAAGTTTAACATTGACAAATGCAAGGTATTAAAGATAGGGAAGATGCAAACAAATGTTAAATATAAACTAGCTAATTTAGAATTAGAAAATTCAGACTGCGAGAAAGATCTAGGTGTGTTTGTTAGCAATGATTTGAAGCCTAGAAAACAGTGTATAGGCGTTCGTAATAAGGCAAACAGGATTCTCGGGTTCATCTCTAGGAGTGTGAGTAACAGAACTGCTGATGTTATCTTTAAACTTTACTTGTCATTAGTGAGACCCCATATGGATTATGCTGTCCAATTTTGGTGTCCTTATTACAGAATGGACATAGATTCATTGGAGAGAGTACAGCGTAGAATGACAAAAATGATCCATAATATTAGAAATCTTCCGTATGAAGAAAGGTTGAAGAAATTAGGTTTACATTCGTTAGAGAGACGCAGAGTTAGAGGGGATATGATAGAGGTGTTCAAGTGGGTTAGTGGGATTAACAAAGGGGACATGACAAATGTACTAAAGCTCAGTGATAGCGAAAGAACTCGTACCAATGGTTTCAAATTAGATAAATTTCGTTTCAGAAAAGATATAGGCAAATATTGGTTTGGTAACAGAGTTGTAGATGGGTGGAATGGACTACCAAGTGCTATAGTGGGATCTAAAACTGTAGGGAGCTTTAAGATAAAATTGGATAAGCATATGGACGAGAAGGGTTGGGTGTGAAGGGGGATCAGCCGGGTTGGGCCAATCAGCGCTCTGCAGACCCCCATAATCCTGCGTTAATCTCTAACCGTTTTGGTAAGATGATCCTCAGGGTATTAGAGTGTTGAGCCTATAATTGGGCTTTGTAATTGATTTGGGGTTGTGTGGGACAGGGATCTGCCTTGCTTAGGCCAATCGGCTTTCTGCAGACTCCCATTTTCTTATGTTCTTATGTTCTTATGTACAGCCAGCATAAGTTGAGCTTAGTTGTATAATTGCATTCCTGATTTGGCATAAAGAACGTCTCTAATAAGACATCTTGAGCCACAAACCTTTTAATTTACGCAACAATACGCAGCATACTTGAGCTCAGTCTTTTATGTGCATTTTGTATTTGGCATCAATCATATCTAAAACTGTATCTTGAGCCACAGACCATTTATATTTTTCCCACACAGTTTGTTTCTCTGCACTATATATCTCTTTTCGGTATATATATATATATATATATTATATAATGTAAATTGAGGAGCTGTTAGCCTGCAATCTACGGAAAGGATTGCTAGAGGTGTAACTCCACAAGGTAAAAACAATCGAAGGGGCAATGTCTATCTTAAGTAACTTTGTCAACCCCATAATACCCTCTCTAAGTAGAATGATATCGATTAATGAAACCTAGCATACAAAAATGAAAAGTGTCATAGCGTATGCAAGGTGCTAAAAGTACAGCATAGTGTGAAATATCCCTCTGTTCTTGGTTCTATGTGGGTAATACAGTCATGACAACCACTGAGGACATTATTAGAAATTTTACGGAATTATGTACGCATACAGTCATCAGGAGAATTGATAGCTATATTTTCTTACACATCACATCACCTATAGAGTAAGTATAATACTTCTTATGAAATCACGTTCATATAACAGTCAACATCTATTTACTTTAATATTGGAACATTTATCCACGATAATTTTTCCAAGATGATTTAATTAAATTTCCTACATTGGATGTATATATTTCTGAAAGACAATTTGTGAATGAAATTAACCATCTTTAAGCAACAAACGAAGTGTAATACCATTAACCATTTATATCAGATGACAACTTTGTAATAATGTTCCAATAACAAAAATCATCTTTAGTCTTTAGATGGAACTCTAAAAATGTGTATAAACGTATGCATAGCAATCCTAAATCTAACACAATTAGACCAAATAACTAATTTTGCGAGGACAATTATGCTGTGATACAAGCTGTTCCGTAAAGCGAATGCGTTTAATGATAAGATTGAAACAGGAACGACCCCTTTGTGATACCTCGCCTCTCACGGTACGGTCTGGATATCTCTTAATTAAACTGTGCTAGTAATGTAATCTTTGGTAATTGGAGCGTAATAGGTTCTCTTGCATAATGTAGGTGAGAGATAATTGTACGAGAGAGAGAGAGAGGGAGAGAGAGCGAGATAGAGAGAGAGAGAGGGGGGTGAGAGAGTTACAGTTGCATAGACTTACATATATATACACTTATACAGACTGCACAGACCTTACGGCACGGACCCAACTAGGCAGTCCGGACTTAATGCTAACATTGAATTTGATCATACGTGGATGATAAGGACGGAGAAAGAGAGAGAGAGAGAGAGCCCACCTTAATTAACCCTCCCTGTCTGGTTACCTCAATAGAACCACCTCGCTCTCGCCTCTTTGTATTTTCCTCCTGCTATACCTCCGTTCTTCCTGCCTTCACCCATTCTCTCTGTTTCTGTATCTAGCTTGCATTATTTTGTCCACATTCTATTTGTATTACCATGATACTTTGATATCTGTGTTCTGGATATCTCACCTAGTTTAATTTTTACATATGCTTGGCTTTAATTCTCCGATATATTACTTCATAATCAACCTAGCTCAGCTGGATGTTTTCATTGTGCTCAATCAACTACAGTAATATATATCTATTTATATATCTATCTATCTATCTATCTGTCTATCTATCTTTTGTCGGGTGCCTTACTCCCCTTTATGAGGTTGGCCATTCACAAAACACCCCCAAGTAGACCTGTCCTCTGTAAGAAGGACAACCGGTGCCAGTTTATTCAGGGTTTTACTGGATTGACCACTGAACATGGGTTCGTCTGACTCCGAAGCCATCTACAGTATACAGGGTATATATTTTTAACACTATTTCCAACTGTGGTGGGTTGTTAGTCCATACACTAACCTACTTGACCCTTAGGTGAGCAGTAAGGATATGTATAATGTATACTCCTCTAGATAAATAATGGAGCAACTTGTTGAGCCCAAGTAATTTCATTTTTTACTGTACTTACCATTTCTCAATTTATTCGTCCTTTATCCAAAACTCTCTACTCTCCTACTTCACTATAGCCACCTGACCTGAGGTTGCCGACCAAGGCTGACGAGTTCCACCCCCCCAAAAGTAAAATTTGGTGTAAATTGAAGTAAACAATTCTAGTACGCGGAAATTGTTTATAAACGTTCCCTTTGATATATTTTTTTTATATTTGCTGGTTCAATAGGAAACTTGCTAAAATAAATATTTATTATCTTAATTAATTCATATAATAGTTTCTTAGCTACTTTTGTTGGCAATTGTATTTGTCACTTCCGTTACCTTATATTATTATAATAACTACCTGTAACTATAGACGAGTTTATATAACTAAAATACGACCTTACGCTGCTTTCTGTGAGAAACTCAAATAGGCACCCTCTAAGTTTGACAAGGAGACCTATGTCACTAAGTTCACAAACAGGGATAATTTGACTGATAACAAGCCCGCATTTGCTTGTTTTGAAGTTTGGAGAATGACGAGCAGCTTATTTTGCTTGAGAGTTCAATATACCTCGGAGTTCTCTCAGTGCATACCACGTCCTCTACGTAGGGTACGTAGTACCCGTCTTGCAACATAGTCCCACCCCTACGCTGTTCAACTCTCCAACTCACGAGTGAAACGTTACTCCCAATAATTTTTCTATTCAACAGCTGAGCTCTGGAACTCTCTCCCTGCATCCATCTTTTCCTCATCCTTTGACTTAAGTTATTTCGAACTCCGTGTGTCCAGACATTTTGGCTCCACCGTTCCTTGATTTTGGCCCTGTCACTCTTTTAACTCGGGGGGAGGCACTCGTCACAGGTAGTTTTGCCTTGTATCTCCCTCATCCACACAGAAAAACAAAAATACCGTAGCTAATATAGAGCACATGGGTAGGACGTGGTAGTACAGGGGGCGGATACACATACTGTATACACAAACAAAACACTACACACACACATCAATCGCATGCCTAAGCATATATACAGTATATATATATATATATATATATATATATATATTAAAGCACACAACCATTCACAATGACATTATAATACTAAAGCACAGCTATGCGTCCGTATTAATTACAGAAGCGCATTTCACCTACACAATCCATGCAAATACCCACCAACTCACATGCCATACAAATGTACACTATAACACACACACACACATACACTTCACCATCCATCCGTAAAGCAAGATAAGTGTGCTCATCTATTCACATAAGCGTTACAGAATTACCTGAATTAAGCCAGATTAACGAAGTCATCGCAAATTTATCTCAATTTTAGATAATGTAATTCTCATCGCCACTTGATTTCGAAGCGGCGAGAGGATGCTTCTGATAATAGTTATAGATCCATCGTGTAATGCTGTTTTACTTCTCTCTCTGGCCGAATAGTTTAGTAGGTGAGTTACTCGATCATTTTTTTCCGAGAGTTTTGGGCTGAGAGTTTCTGAATATATGCCAAATTATGTTATATTTGCTGCTTATTTTCCTGTGCAAACGTACATGATCCTATATTGTAGCAGGAATAAATTTGCGGGTTAAAAATATTCCTGGAAAGTACTTGTATGACAACACCTACAGTATATTCAATGCAGCATGAACCATCATGTTGATAATATTGTGTTTTGTCCGCCTCAGCGAAAGGTCAGAAACCTCCTCTCAAAGCGGTCATAAAGTATAGTATGATGTGGTAACAAACCAATTAGAAAATATATTATTACGGCACAGTTATGTACTGTATGTATACTCAGATCATATATGCAATTTATATATTATTACGGCACAGTTATGTACTGTATGTATACTCAGATCATATATGCAATTTATATATTATTACGGCACAGTTATGTACTGTATGTATACTCAGATCATATATGCAATTTTAGCTAATTGAAAATTAATTGGCACAAAAATAAAACATTTGGCTGACGTCTATCATGAATTGAATTTATGTGATTTGTATATATTTCTCTAACTATCTACAGTATCTATCTATATCTATCTATTATTTATATATATAAATAATAGATATGCAGTATATATATTGCCTGACGCCGTGATCCCCGAAGGGGTGGCTACGAACGAACTGCCCCTATGCACCTCTGTTCCCAGTCAGTCGACGCCCCTCCTTCCAACCAGCACCGCCTTCATCCATATACTTCCTCACTCCATCCTTCCACCTCTCTTTCGGTTTACTCTCCCTCTCAGTCCTTCCACCTCGCTCTCGTACATCCTCTTAGTCATTCTCTCGCTTCCCATACGTTCCATATGGCCGAACCATCTCAAAGTGTTCCTTTTCACACTTTCCACACCACACCTCCTTTTTACTTCCTCATGCAGATAATCGGGCGTCCATGCTGTGTATAGCCTCGTTGGGTTTTGGTTCTCATATAACATAAGAAGTAAGAAGGTGAAAATACCGACACCACAACTTGACCCTGTGGCTATGCTGTATTAGGTGTACACAATGCAATTTTTATACTGATTAATGGGGAGGAGGTTGCTTGTTCTGGACCCCCTTCGCCCTCATGTTTACTTTCATACGTTTTGAGATTATAAGAAGTTCGCCCCATTAGTTTGTCGATTTAAGACCTTTCCCCTCTTCTATTTGTCAATATTAAGACCTTTCGTGCCATTTAGGTGTTGATTTTTTTCTTGGTTAGTGATAGCGAGCCTGTAATTTTATCAAGAATCGGCCTTCGGCCGGGACATTTTTCTACCAAAAAATGTACAAATTTATCTTGAAGGGGGGTCGTGGGGGTCTTTTTTTAAGCTTGATGTAGGTCTAACGAGGAAACTAAAGGATAAATAATTGAATTTACAAATTGACCGAAAAATATACACTATCCCTTTAAACCTAAGAAGCAGCTGGACCGAAGTATAATTTTCATGGATCTGTTTAACGCATTTTTTTAGTCCAAACTAGCACTACAAAAGTATTGAATGTAATTGTTTTGATAAACTTACACTTTATTCACGCTTTATCTGTATTTTTTATTTTATGTGAATGAGGGAGGCAAAAGGCATAACTGCCAGCAACGAGTGCCTTCCCCAGATTTCAAGGAGTGACAGGGCCGAATTCAAGGGACGTTCGAGCTAAAATGCCTGGACACACGGAGTTTGAAGCAATTTAAGTCATAAGAAGAGGGAAAGACTGATTCTGGGAGAGAGTTCCAGAGCTCAGCAGTTGAATAGAAGAAAGTCTGAGAATAGCGTTTCACTCTTGGGTTGGAGAGTTGCACAGAGTAGGGGTGGGATTGTATTGCAAGGCGTGTACTACGTACCCTACGTAGAGGAGGTGGTATACACTGGGAAAGCTCCGAGGAACATTGATTATTGTAGCAGCGATAGAATAGAGAGAGAGATGCAACATTGCGGCGAAGAGAGAGAGATTGGAGAGAGTTGGTGAGTGGACGGGAGTTAATGATATGAAAGGCTTTCCTTTCTACTTTATCTAGGAGTGCGGTGTAAGAGGATCCTTACCACACATGTGAACAATACTCAATACATATATTTCAATGTTGTTTTTTATTAATTATGCATGTTTTTTCGTTCCACGCTTCATGTATTTTTGGTGTATCTCTCTATCTCATGAATGGTAGATAATCTGATGTAGTTGTCATACGTTATATTAGTGTGTTATCAATATATTATAATGGATCTGATCACTCTTCATCTAATTATTATATATATTTTGTTTTTCTTTGTGTCTCTAATTCAACTCGTCTTGTCTTTCTTAAACGTTCTATGTCTGATGCCTTTATTTATAAAGAAATATATAAATAATGCAAATTAATATATAAAAACTTGCATTCTATTGTCATTCAGTTTATTACACCCTAACTTGTTTTTGTTTTGTTTTTCTTCTAAAGGAAATCTGTATTTTGTTGGGCTTATATTCTACTATAATTATGTGTCACATATTATATAGGCATCTACATTTTTTTCCAGCTTTTCCTTATTACTTTATTATGTATCTAAATAAGTTCTGGCCGTGTTTGCTTTTCTACGCCTCCCTCCACACGCACACACACATACACACCTTCAGCAACTTGTGTTAATAAGTGTCGTGTGCAAGACAGTTATGAGGTTCGTTTAATATGACCCCTTATGAGTTTCTACCACCTGAGCTTTCAACTAACTAAACTCTCAGACACTAAATGGACCCCCCACCTCCAACTCCCCTCCAAACACACACACACACACACACACACACACACACATACCTATCCCTCTCTCTCTCTCTCAAAAGGTATGATTATCAAATAAAAGGCCAACCAATAATAGCAAACTCTAAGGTTAAAGATTTCGGGGTTATAATATCAGAAAACCTAAAATCCTCAGAGCAATGTGCGGCTGCGGCAAATAAATCTAACAAAGCCTTGGGTTTTATAAAACAACAAAAGTTACCTATACAAACGAAAACATTATTTTGTCGTTAATCAAAAGCATTGTTAGACCCCATCTTGAATATGGCGTTCTGTTCTGGTCCCCGTATCTCAAGAAGGACATTAACAAACTCGAATATGTGCAGCGTAGAGCAACTAAACTAATTCCCTCTCTGAAAAAAAAGACATATTATGAAAGTTTAAAGAAATTAAATTTGTTCTCGCTAAAGAAAAGGAGGTTGCGAGGCCAACTTATCGAGTGTTTTAAGATACTTAAGGGATTTAACAGAGTAGATATCAGTGCACTTTTCACGATTAATAAGAATGCTGCAACCCGAGGTAATGTAATTATATTTATTAGAAAAAAGGCAACCTTAGATGTGACACAACATTTATTCACATACAATGTGGTTAAAGAGTGGAATAGTTTACCAAGGGAGGTGGTCGTCAGTAATTCAATTGATACGTTTAAGAAAAGACTGGACGATAATCTAATGCAGATCGGATAAATATGAATTAATCAGTAGGCATATGTGATTTCCTTTTCAAATTAATTTCTTCCTATTCTATATAAAAACTTTCCTTGTGGGCATTTCTTGACCCATAAGGTTACACTTCATCCTATTTTCAGGTCCGGCTTTTTTAGCCGGAGGGAGCAGAGGGTGGGGAAAGAGCCTTCTACTTTACTATCGTATTCTTCCACTATAAACTGTCCCTGTCTAGTAGTATTAAGGCAAGACCACCTAGTTGGGACTGCAAGGTCTATGTGGTCTGAGTATCTGTGTAACCCTGTGTAACTCTCTCTCTCTCTCTCTCTCTCTCTCTCTCTCTCTCTCTCTCTTGGCGATGTCACACAAGCGTTTATTTATGCAATCTCAATGAACTTTCTTTTTTTCCACTGACATTTCAATTAGTTATCATTCACTGACTCCAACTAGATTGATGGTAGTAAACTTAAGGGGGATGACCTGCTTTTTTGTCTCTCTCTGGGATGTATCCATTCGGCCCCATTCAGCCTATCCAGACGTTCATCCCTATCCAGGTGTCGATTTATACCTGGCGAGCGATAGCGAGCCATCACATTTTGGATATTAAGTTAGGCAGCTGGCTAAATTTTTAAATTTTTCGATAGAAAAATGTCTCCGGCGAAGCCGGATTTCTCCATAAAATGCTGGCTCGGTATCGCTCGCCAGGGAAAACTCGACACCTGGACGGGGAGAAATATCTTAAAAGAGTAGGCTGAATGGGGCCGAATGGATACAATCAAGAAAGAGACAAAAGCAGGTCACTCCCTTTAAAGTGGCTGGTGTATTATTATTAAGCTGTAATTCAGGCGCTTCAAGTCTACTAATATTCTGAAGTAAATGACTGTAGCAGGGCTCGTGTGACACCGTTCATCGGCTTTAAGGGGGTAGTGGTTATTTGTTGGTATATTTATTTGTATATATATTTAATTTATAGTATCCACGATAGATCTCCATTAAACTTCAAACAAAAAACACCCCTCAGACTTCAAGATAAATTTCTACATTTTTCGGTAGAAAAATTTCTCGAGAATTACAGGCTCGCTATCGCTCACCAAGAAAAAATCAATACCTAAATGGCACAAGAGGTCTTATATTGACAAACAAATGGTGCGAAAGGTCATAAAATCGCCAAACTGATGGAGCGAACGTTTTAAAATCTCAAAGCTAATGGGACTATACTGGAGGGAGAAAAAAAAATACCCCCCCCTTAATAGCACAGTTAGGACTTTCTCAACCTCACTCTATTACTTGGAACTTCAACTTGGCATGTCACACGGTGTGGACGTTGACGTCATTCCCCGCTTTATTTAGGATATAATTGTATGATTTTACGACATCAAGGAAAGCTCACAGAGAAACGAAAGTTTAGTTGAGATAGTTTGGTTTATCTTTGATTTATAATCGTGACTCATAGGTTGAAATAAGTTGCATTGAAATAGTGTTGTATTAAGCTCGGTTCACACATGCACGAAATTCGTCTAGACGACGAATATAACGGGATGAGAACCGTTGGAATGGTTGGAACGTTGGAACGGAACATGGGGCCTCCAGATTGATGCCGTCCTGCCTATTTTCTTGGTCGGGGACGGACGTGACGTTAATTGGTGCATGTGTGAACCGAGCTTAACAGGCCATTTTATGCAAGCATAAAAAGGACGCCGCCCAGGCACGGCGAATTAAGGGTCGGGGACGGACGGGACGTTAATTCTTGCATGTGTGAACCGAGCTTTAGCAGGGACCTTACACAATTGTCTAATAATTCATGGGATAAATAGGCGTTATCATTCATGGGATAAATAGGCGTTATCATTCATGGGATAAATAGGCGTTATCATTCATGGGATAAATAGGCGTTATCATTCATGGGATAAATAGGCGTTATCATTCATGGGATAAATAGGCGTTATCATTCATGGGATAAATAGGCGTTATCATTCATGGGATAAATAGGCGTTATCATTCATGGGATAAATAGGCGTTATCATTCATGGGATAAATAGGCGTTATCATTCATGGGATAAATAGGCGTTATCATTCATGGGATAAATAGGCGTTATCATTCATGGGATAAATAGGCGTTATCATTAATAGGCGTTATCATTAATAGGCGTTATCATTAATAGGCGTTATCATTAATAGGCGTTATCATTAATAGGCGTTATCATTAATAGGCGTTATCATTAATAGGCGTTATCATTAATAGGCGTTATCATTAATAGGCGTTATCATTAATAGGCGTTATCATTTTCTATTCCTTACCATTTGTGGCCATGACCTCCTTCTTACATTATCATCAAGCATTATATATCCTTAACCCACCTCTACATAATTATCATTTACTGAAAAGGTTCTTGATACTCTAAAGTCAATATCTAGTAATATGACTGTTTATTATATAATCATCCAACCTCTACTTCCAAAGTAAATAATATTTTTAATTATATTCAATCTTGGAAAAAAATATATACCCTTATATTGCAAATAGCTATATTGTGCAGACACGACCGTTTCGGCTTATCTGGAGCCCTCTTCAGGTGTCTTCCCGATAATTTCAATATTCAGGTTTAGCAATTTAGGTACTTTATGTGTTTGAATCACTGTGAATGTTTCACTCATAATCAGTATTCTTTGATATCGAAAATGTTGCACCCCTAAAGCTCGGTTCACACATGCACGAATTAACGTCCCGTCCATCCCCGACCCTTAATTTGCCGTGCCTGGGCGGCGTCCTTTTTATGCATGCATAAAATGGTCCGTATGGGTCGGGGCAACTGCCAGAAAATTGTTTATGTCGGGGACACCCAGGGGACACACACGGGAGCAATCGTCGTCTAGGCGCAGCCTGGCGGCGTCTAGACGACGAATATAACGGGATGAGAACGGCGGCAAAAAACCGTTGGAACGGAACATGGGGCTTCCAGATTGATACGTTGGAATGGAACATGGGGCTTCCAGATTGATGCCATCCTGCCTATTTTCTTGGTCGGGGACGGACGTGACGTTAATTCGTACATGTGTGAACCGAGCTTAAGGCGAGAAAAGGCTTTACTGTAGCAACATGTCAGTTTCGACTATCTCTGGAACCTTCTTTGATATCAATGCCTTTACCACAATATTGCATAACACTGCATACCATTACAGTCACTCATTGCATCACAATCTCATAGCATTACAGTCTCTCATAACATTACAGTCTCTCATAACATTACAGTTGCTCATAACATCACAGTCTCTCATAACATCACAGGCTCATAACATTACAGTCTCTCATAACATCAGTCTATCAGAACATCACAGTCTCTAATAACATCACAGTCTCCCATAGCATTACATTCTCTCATAACATCACAATCTCTCATAACCTCTCATAACATCAGTCTCTCATAACATGACAGTCTTTCATAACATCACAGTCTCTCATAACATCACAGTCTCTCATAACATCAAAGTCTCTCATAACATCACAATCTCTCATAACATCATAACCTCTCATAACATCACAGTCTATCATAACATCACAGTCTCTCATAACATCACAGTCTCTCATAACATCACAGTCTATCATAACATTACAGTCTATCATAACATCACAGTCTCTCATAACATCACAGTCTCTCGTAACATCAGTCTATCATAACATCATAACCTCTCATAACATCACAGTCTCTCGTAACATCACAGTCTATCATAACATCACAGTATATCATAACATCACAGTCTCTCATAATATCACAGTCTCTCATAACATCGCAGTCTATCATAACATCACAGTCTTATCATAACATCACAGTCTATCATAACATCACAGTCTCTCATAATATCACAGTCTCTCATAACATCACAGTCTATCATAACAGCACAGTCTATCATAACATCACAGTCTCTCATAACATCACAGTCTCTCGTAACATCACAGTCTATCATAACATCACAGTTCATCATAACTTCCCAGTCTCTCATAACATCACAGTCTCTCATAACATCACAGTCTCTCGTAACATCACAGTCTCTCATAACATCACAGTTTATCATAATATCACAGTCTCTCATAACATCACAGTCTCTCATAATATTAGTCTCTCATAACATCATAACCTCTCATAACATCACAGTCTCTCATAACATCACAGTCTATCATAACATCACAGTCTCTCATAACATCACAGTCTCATAACATCACAGTCTCTCATAACATCACAGTCTCTCATAATATCACAGTCTCTCATAACATCATAACCTCTCATAACATCACAGTCTACCATAACATCAGTGTATCATAACATCACAGTCTATCATAACATCACAGTCTATCATAACATCACAGTCTCTCATAACATCACAGTCTATCATAACATCACAGTCTCTCATAACATCACAGTCTATCATAACATCACAGAGTCTCATAGCATCATAACCTCTCATAACATCAGTCTCTCATAACATCACAGTCTCTTATAACATCACAGTCTATCATAGCATCACAGTCTATCATAACATCACAATCTATCATAACATCATAACCTCTCATAACATCAGTCTCTCATAACATCACAGTCTCTTATAACATCACAGTCTATCATAGCATCACAGTCTATCATAACATCACAGTCTATCATAACCTCTCATAACATCACAGTCTCTCAAAACATCACAATTACCTCAATCATGGCATCACAGAATCTCGTAAAATTGCCGTCTCTTATAGTATCACAGTAATTAAAAATCTCCTAAGGGGAGATTTCCACTTGATGGACATTTTCCTGGACCCCTCTCCCTCATGCTTAGCTCCATTGCTTTTGAAATTGTAAGACGTTCACCCCTTTAGTTTAGCGACTTTAAGAACTTTCGCCCCATTTATGTAAATGTTAAGACCTTGCGTGTTATTTAGGTATCGAGTTTTTCCTGGCGAGCAATAGCGAAGCTGTAATCTAAAAGGAATCGGTCTCTGGCCTTGACATTTTTGTTCTTGAAAAATGTACATATTTATCTTGAAAGGGGGACTAGTAGGTGTAGTTTCAAGCTTGATGGAGGTTTAGGGAACAAACTAAAAACCTCCTCTTAACACTACAGTATTAACACCACTCTCACAACACCACCTATTATCTTACAATATCACATAACCGCTAATGCCCTCGTCTAGTTTAATATACCCTTCCCTAATTAACACGGACAGAGAGAGAGAGATTCATATAGATTTACATAGCTACACTGGCCACACAGACCTTAGGATCCGAACGAGGTGGTCATGACTTAATTCTAGTAGAGATGGCATATCCGATAGAAAAGGAAAGTTAAAGGACAGGATAGAAATAGAAGAATTAGAGAGAGAGAGAGAGAGAAAGAGTAATTATCCAGATGGTGTGGGATTGTGGGTGTGTGTCTATGTCCTTGTCTTGATTCTTTATATACCTGTCAGAGTCCGTTGTGGCCCTACTATTCTTCTCTTTCACAATATACTTATGAAAAACGAACCTGTTTTCTGTAATGCTTAGGTGTCTCTATGGTTGATGGTTGTGCAACGAAATATATATATATATATATATATAGACAATAATATGATGAATGTATATCATATTAGGATATATATACTGTATATGATATATATATATATATATATATATATATACAGTATATATATATATATATACAGTATATATATACTGTATATATATAGAGTATATATACAGTATATATATATATATATACATATATATATATATATATATACTGTATATATATATATATATATATATATCTATATATAAAACATGAAAAATATTGATTCTTGTGGTAAAAATATATGCGAATATGCTTCCACACTAAAGGTGTGTAGAAAAGGGTAGGTTCACTGCACAAAGTTTAGAAAATGTTAGTGCTATAATTAAATTGCATCTAAAATATATTGCATGCACAAAATAAGGGTTTAAAAAGTATGTCCGAGTATCTTATTAGAAGGCTCGGACTGTTGTGTACATATTAAAATAATGTTTATGTAAAAGTGTTACATAAACATTATTTTAATATGTACACAACAGTCCGAGCCTTCTAATAAGATACTCGGACATACTTTTTAAACCCTTATTTTGTGCATGCAATATATTTTAGATGCAATTTAATTTTAGCACTAACCTTTTTTAAACTTTGTGCAGTGAACCAACCCTTTTCTACACACCTCTAGTGTGGAAGCATATTCGCATATATATATACTGTATATATATATATATATATATATATATATATATATATATAGAGAGAGTTACATAGATACACATACCACACAGACACCGAGGTCTTTACTGGTCAGTCCATCCTTAATAGCTATGTATATTTTATTTGTTGTTATGCATATTGAAAATGCATATCACCCCAGCCTCCTGTACATAGAGGTCTAGCATTCCCTTGAAAACGTTTATTATGTCGCTCTGCACCACTTTCACTGGCAGTTTGTTCCACTCTGTCACCATACTGTAGGCGAAGAAACTCTTTGTCATATACAGTATAGGTTTGCCTTTTTGGTTTTTAATCTCATTCCATTTCCACGAGTTTGTGTATTATTTATCAATGTGAATAACGCATTTCTATTGACTTTGTCAAAACCTGTCAGTATCTTGAAGGACTCAATAAGTTGACCCTTCAGCCTTAATGAGAACATATTCAATGTTTTAAATCTTTCATATATTATATGTTTTGTTTTCTCAATGAAGGTATCATCTCTGTCGCTGATTTCAGTTTCACAATGCCCTTATGTAGATAAGGTGGCAAAAACTGCACACCATAATTATTCAAGGTGGGGTTTCACTATATGTTTGAACAATGGTACTATTACATGTTCATGCTTATAAGGTAATTTTCGTTATATGAAGCCCAATGCTCTGTTTCCCTTGTTTGCAGGTGCTATAAATTGGTCGACGGTTTGTAGGTTTTCAGAAATGAATATCACCAAGTCTTTTACAGTACTAGCGTTGTGCTTTATATTTGTTGGCCATTCATTTCATGTTTGTATTTTTAATTTATGCTACCGACCTTCAGCATTGAACATTTATCGACATTGAAGGGCATCAGCCATTTTTTAGAGCACTTGGCTATCTTGTTAAAATCCGACTGCAGCGCATTAATTTCTTCTCCAGTCAGAACTGTATTCCCTATCTTTGTACCATCTGCGAACTTGAAAATGGTTTTGTTTATCCCTACACTGATATCGTTTATGTAAATGAGAAACAAGACTGGTCCATGTACCAAACTCTGCGGAACTCCATTAGTTGGAGGGTCCCGCTCTGATTCTACTCCATTTATCACTATTCTGATTTCTGTCTGTAAGCAAAGAATTCATGCGAGAATACATTTTACCTCTGATTTCTATTCTCCAGTTTTGTTATTAGCTTCTGATGTGGCTACTAACCGAACACTTTTTGAAAGCCCATGAAAATTATGTCTAGTAATGTTGTCATGTCATTGTATGGTAACAGTGTATCATAGGCTGCAATACAATTTGTTAGGCATGACTTATTTGATCTAAAGCCATGTCGACCATCTTTGATTAGTTTGTTTGATTCGAGGTAATCTACTATGTTATCTCTTAGGAATGTTTTCATGATTTTTCCTATACTTTATGTTAATTGGTCTATATTTACTTGCTTTGGTCGTGCTACCGCTCTTGTATATTGGCGTGATGTTCGCATGTTGTATTGAAAAGTTTGGCTATCTCGTCCTAAATATTGTCCATTATTTTGGGGTGGAACATGTCGGGTCCCGGAGTTTTATTTACATTTAAATTACTCAATTTGCTTAGTGCTTCGCTAACACTGATGGTGACATTTCATATTTCCTGAACTGAGGTATTATTTTTCGGGATATGTTTGTGGAGAGAGAAAGAGAGGGTGAGAATGTGTGTGTGTGTGTGTTACATACAGTTACATAGATACACAGACTGCACAGACCTTGCAGTCCCTACTAGGCAGTCCAGACTTAATGCTAACATATAATTTGTTACAAAGTGAAAGGCAAGGATAGCAAAGAAGAAGGCTCTCTCCCCACCCACCACTCCCTCCGATCATTGCTCGGCATGACATTTAGTTGGGGAAACAAGTCCCCCAGCAGAATGAGAACATATTCTACTGGGAAATTCATAGTAAAGAAAGAAGTTGAAAAATTATGTATAGTACTGATGATTAACCTATTTATCTCTCTCTCTCTCTCTATATATATATATATATATATATATATATATAGAGAGAGAGAGAGAGAGAGAGAGAGAGAATATGCCTTGTACGAATGCAATATTGAATGAAGGGTTGACTTATGACTGACTGAATTATGGCATCTAGTTGCATCTAGGGCATCAGTTGCCCTCTGACCCGTGACTAGTGCGGACGTCCCCAGTGACCGCTAGTGTACCGGTTTACCCTTAGTGAGGTCCTAGTGAACTTTCATAGTGATGGCTGTTGTTGATGAGTCTGCTGTCTCCTCCCATACTCTCCAGCTTTGTCTTGCTTTGCAAGAGAGACTGGAGAGTGTGGAGCAGGAGATTCAGTGTCTCAAAGATGAAAATTTGGCCTTGAGACTAGCTATGGCGGAGAAGAAGTGTGAGGCTACCGGAAGTGTTCCCAGGGATCGTGAAGACCCTTGGAAAGTGGTGTCAACTAGTGCAACGGCCTGCAAGCTGAAAAGGCAGCCAGTCAAGACCCACAACAACTTCAGCACCTTGGCTGATGAGAGTGATGGCGATGAAGTGGCGATCATCGAGGCAGTGAGATGGGAGGGGGGGGGTGGGGGAGTCTGCTGCTGTTGCTGCAACAACTGCTGCTACACGCCGACAAAAGGAAAAAGCTAAGTCTGTTTTCATTGTCGGTGATTCATTGGTTAGATACCTTGGCAGGGCAACAAACACTCAGGTTGGTAAAGTTGTCTGCGTGCCTGGTGCCGGAGTCGGGAGGGTGGCTGAGAAGATAGATGCTGTCATGGAAGTGAGTGGGGAGGACCCCATCATCTTCCTCAACGCAGGGAGCAACGACATATGGAGATGCAGGACTGAGGAGTTGCTCTCCAAGTATCAGGAAATGTTGGAGAGGATCAAGGAAAAAGGTGGAGTTCCTGTGGTAAACAGTATCCTGCCTAGAAGAGGGGTAAGGAAGGAATGGTCCTCCAGGGCTATTGGTGTAAATAGCCGGCTGGAGAAGTATTGTAAGGCAAATACTATTCCATTCCTGGATAACTGGTCCCTCTTTTATGGTAAGGATGAACTGTATGCCCAGGATGGAGTACATCTCTCTCGACTAGGAGTTTCGACCTTGGCCAGCTCACTCGACAAGATTGTTGCGGGGTTTCGTTAAAAAAACCTGGGTGTGTAAGTAAAATACTGTCTCCATATGGAGCAGGTACTTCATGTGACAAACCAGTGAGTAAAATAGAAATAATCAGTCAAGATAGTGCGGATATAGTGATGTGTAATAGTAGTATCGATAACACTACACATGTAACTGATAGTAAAGATGAGAATACTGATAGAGTAGAATTTCCGTCTAGAGCTAGTAGTTCAACAGGAAATAATAAGTTAGCTAAACACAATAGAAAATTAGTTGCAAATAAAAGTAATAGGTTGAGGGTATATTATACAAATTGTAGGAGTTTATGTAACAAAATGAACGAACTTAGAACACTCGTTAGCACAGAAAATATAGACATAATAGCGCTAACTGAAACGTGGATTAATACAGAATCTAGGCATTTTTTAGCAGAATTTGATATTCCAGGATATAGTTTGTTTAAATATGACCGAACAAGTAGGAGGGGCGGGGGTATAGCAGTGTTTGTCAGGAGTACATTAAAAAGCTGTATTAAATCAGGTATTAGACTAAATAATGATAATGAAAGTGTTTGGGTAGAGGTTAACGAAGGTAGTGAGACCATAGTTATTGGAGTTATATATAGACCGCCTAATATGAGTAGAAATGGCGGAAAATCGTTATGGGAGGAAATTAAAATAGCATCAAGGTTTAGCAATGTGTGCATTATGGGGGATTTTAATTTTCCGAACATTGATTGGCAGCACCAAATAGGCGACTCCGATTCAGTAGAGTTTATAGAGGTAGTACAAGATAGTTTTTTATTTCAATTCATAGATACGCCGACTAGAGGTATTAATATTCTTGATTTAGTTTTCAGTAACAATGAACATATGATAAATAATGTAGAGATTGGTGACCACCTAGGAAATAGCGATCATAAATCTATTTATTTTAATATACAATGGGCAGGGAATGCTAAAGAGAATACGACACTTATCCCAGATTTCAGAAAAGCCGATTATGGTGGGCTAAGAGAGACTTAAGGGTGGACCCTATTGTTAAGCGATTAAGTCAGGATATGCCAGAGTTAAACTTGCCACCTACATATAACCAGTTTATTGCTTCACTCCACAATGCTCAAAATAAATATATCCCTAAAAGAAGATTTAGATCGACGCAGAACCAACCAAAATGGATGACTAATAAGCTAATAGATCTTATAGGAAAAAAGAAAGGAATATATCGAAAAATAAAGAAAGGTGAAAATCATTTACATATATACTATCAGACTCTATCAAGACAGGTCAAAAAGGAAATCAGGAAAGCAAAAAGAAATTATGAAATAAGGATAGCCAGCGACTCAAAAAATAACCCTAAAGCTTTTTACCAACTATATAAATCTAAAGTTAGAGATGTAATAGGCCCCCTAAAAACTTCAATAGGAGATATAACAGAAAATGATTTAGAAATGTGCAGTACATTAAATAGTCAGTTTCTTTCCGTTTTCACTAATGAAAATTTGGCACAGATTCCAGAAGTCAATATGGTATATAGTGATAGTATAGAAAATATGTTAAGTACAGTTAGTATAAGTAGAAATGATGTGCTTAAGGAAATTGACAGACTGAAACCTCAAAAATCGCCTGGTCCTGACGAGGTATATGCTAGAGTATTAAAAGAATGCAGAGATGAGTTAAGTAGTCCATTAGCATTTATATTTAACAAGTCATTAGAAACAGGTTTAGTTCCAGAAGCTTGGAAGCTTGCAAATGTAGTTCCGATCTTCAAAAAAGGTGATAAATCGATAGCATCCAATTACCGTCCCATTAGTCTCACATCAATCATAGGAAAGTTGCTAGAGTCTATTATTGCTAGGAAAATTAGAAGCCACTTAGTAAAATTTAACTTAATAAATTCTTCTCAGCATGGATTCACTCAGGGACGTTCTTGCCTTACTAATTTGCTTAGCTTTTTCTCAGAGGTATATGAAGCAGTAGATAGTGACAAGTCATATGATATTATATATTTAGATTTCAGTAAAGCTTTCGACAGAGTCCCTCATGAGAGATTGATGAGAAAGGTTGAGGCACATGGAATAGGAGGGTCGTTGTTGGGATGGATTAGGTCATGGCTAATTGGTAGGAAACAGAGAGTCAGCATAAATGGTACCAAGTCAGAGTGGGGAGCAGTCAAAAGTGGTGTCCCCCAGGGATCGGTATTAGGTCCCCTGTTGTTTCTTATATACATAAATGACCTAGATTTAGGTATAACTAGTAGGATAAGTAAATTCGCAGACGATACTAAAATGGGGAGATCAATTGATTCAGATAGCGATATAGAGTGCCTCCAAAGGGATCTAGATACCTTACATGAATGGTCAGTAAATTGGCAGATGAAGTTTAACATTGACAAATGCAAGGTATTAAAGATAGGGAAGATGCAAACAAATGTTAAATATAAACTAGCTAATTTAGAATTAGAAAATTCAGACTGCGAGAAAGATCTAGGTGTGTTTGTTAGCAATGATTTGAAGCCTAGAAAACAGTGTATAAGCGTTCGTAATATGGCAAACAGGATTCTCGGGTTCATCTCTAGGAGTGTGAGTAACAGAACTGCTGATGTTATCTTAAAACTTTACTTGTCATTAGTGAGACCCCATATGGATTATGCTGTCCAATTTTGGTGTCCTTATTACAGAATGGACATAGATTCATTGGAGAGAATTCAGCGTAGAATGACAAAAATGATCCATAATATTAGAAATTTTCCGTATGAAGAAAGGTTGAAGAAATTAGGTTTACATTCGTTAGAGAGACGCAGAGTTAGAGGGGATTATGATAGAGGTGTTCAAGTGGGTTAGTGGGATTAACAAAGGGGACATGACAAATGTACTAAAGCTCAGTGATAGCGAAAGAACTCGTACCAATGGTTTCAAATTAGATAAATTTCGTTTCAGAAAAGATATAGGCAAATATTGGTTTGGTAACAGAGTTGTAGATGGGTGGAATAGGCTACCAAGTGATATAGTGGGATCAAGAACGATAGGGAGCTTTAAGAAAAAATTGGATAAGCATATGGACGAGAAGGGTTGGGTGTGAAGGGGGATCAGCCGGGTTGGGCCAATCAGCGCTCTGCAGACCCCCGTAATCCTGCGTTAATCTCTAACCGGTTTGGTAAGATGATCCTCAGGGTATTAGAGTGTTGAGCCTATAATTGGGCTTTGTGATTGGGGTTGTGTGGGACAGGGATCTGCCTTGCTTATAGTCCAGTAAATCTAGCAATCATTTAACTGGACCTAGAACAAATTGTAATAGAAGGTTTTTTGGCTTTAACTTGTTTATTAGGTCCCTCTGATGAACATATAAAAAGTCTCCAACTTTTGGACACCGGGAAAGTGGTTAATTTGCATAAATTCAAGATGGCCGCCGTCCAAAGCTTCAATTTACAGATAACTTTTTTCTGGTTGCTCCTAGACCCTATAAATGTATTACAAACAACGTTTTTTGGCTTTAACTTGTTTATTAGGTCCCTCTGATGAACATATAAAAAGTCTCCAACTTTTGGACACCTGGAAAGTGGTTAATTTACAGCCGAAAAACCTTACAGACAGGCTGAACTGTCTCTTTCACAAGGGGTGACACAGGCACTTTGTGCTTGTATGGGTTTTTTGACCTGTTGTCCCTCTTTTTTATAAAAAAAAAAAAAAAAAAAAACCATGACGTAGTATGACGTCATTCAGAGCCAATTATATAATTCATGATAGGAGTTCGTATTCACTTGGATCATCGGTGCTTGCATCAAAGTTGCTATTTTGACAGAGTCCTTTACATTGACCACATGCACTGGAACATTCAAGCTCATTCCGTTTGCAACTACAGCGTTGAGTGTCACAGTTGCCCTTACACTGACATCTGACCAATTTCAGTAGTGAATCAGGAGCCACTGGCGAATCCATCGTCTTCGGTTCAAGCTGTCCCTTCCGCAGACACCAGCCCCATTTCTCGGGGTCCACACAGTTCCCCATCCATTCCTGGACCTGACAATAAACTCGGAACGAGTGGTATTTGGCTGCATCGGTTGTTGGGGGAAGGCTGTGAACTTCAACGGTAGTTGAACTTTTTGCCACCTTGTTGCAAAACTTTGTCTTTCGCAGTCCGTCAAGGGTGTCATTTCCTTTTCCCCCGTACAAATAAACCAAGGCCTTTTCACCAGCTGATGATATCGCGTCATTACTTCCACTTTGGCAACAGAATGCTTCTATACATTTCAAGAAACCATTGTCTTCCCTCACTTTCCTCAAGGCAGCCCCTTTACCAATACCATACAGTCGTGAGGTTGTGTCACATCCACAGAGTGCATGGACAACTGGCAGGACACAACAGATGCTTTCACCGAGAGCTTCTGCTACTGAGTTAATATGCCAACATTTCCCACCTTCCTTGCTCGACTTGAAGTACAAATCATTCATCCCTCGTTCCGCATAATGACACAACAGCACCAACAAGTCTGTGTCCTCACCTATCACATATGTCACGGTTTCCCTTGCATGCTCAATTCCCTTCTTCGCAATCATGACATCTGCATCTGCTGGCGCATTGACACAGTCAATTCCATTTGCCTTGAATGTTTCACACAATAAGTCAATGAAGTTTTGCTTATTGTCCGAGTTTGACAAGAAGTTTTCCTTTTTTGACCGAAGGGGCATGGTTGGAGTGAACATCACCTTTTGACCAAAGACTCCTTTTGATCGTCGATTGTGTGTCATGTCCTTGGTAGTAGGTCCTGATTTATAACCGTCGAATACAACCACCGGGTTGAGAAAGTTTTTGGAAACATGCTTCATGTACATGCTTGCAATGTCCTCAAATGTGTCACCCTTCTTCCATGGAATCCTTTGCAATAAGGAACCACCATCCAGAACATGGGTCACAGTCCTTTCTTCCTCAAATGATTCCAATGACGACTTGGGAACAACAGCAGCTATCTCATCTCCTAGCTGTGGTTTATTGGCTTCCCTGAGCCTCCCCCACTTATCAAACAGAGCAGTAGGGTAGCTAGACAACTCATACGCAAAGACCTCTTCAACACCTAAGTCCCTGTTATTAGCAAAGATGAGGAGCCTCTGGAAAAGGAGCTGTGGGTCGATTGGTACTTTTTCAGCACTGATTGTAACCTTTGCACCCAACGACTCAACTTGATCTTTCTTCCTAAATGAAAAGTCAAAAGCATTGCTACCTTCCATCTTCTGCACAATGTTCATACCAACCTCATACAGTAAATGAGGATTGGCCGAGGCTGGTCCTGTCACACCGTTGGCAATATTCCTGAGTTCATTTGATTCTTGAAATGGATCATAATCCTTGAAGAATGCGAGAACCTTCTCTGTGTCCTTCCTATCTCGTTCACGCCTTGCTTCAGTCATTTCTTTGTGCTGCTCAGAGGTGTGGAAATGCTTCCCTGTCAGTTCTTGCATAACTTCACTCACCTCAGCGCAGGCTGGCATAGCAAGTAACCAGCGCAGGCGTTGCGTTTCCTCCATGCCCCTACCACGTGTCAATCCACCATTCGTTTTCAAAGAGCGCATCAAAACCTGCTCTATAACCAAGTCGCTTGGCAGTCCTGCCCACAGCCGATCACTTCGGCGGATCACAAATAGACCGGAGTTCAATTGACAGAACATGTCTGGGTTGAGCTGCTCAAGTTCAATCATGTCTTGAATGTACACATGGGCTGACTTGGCATAATTGTTATGACCACACGCTGCAAAGTACGGCAACATCTCCTGGAGTGTTCCGAGGTACAGTAGGAAATCGCCCATTCTCAGTGCCCTCAGGAAGCGACGCAGCAGGTCAATCATGTCCATGTATTGAATCCATAGCTTTCCCATCTTATGCTCTGCTAAGGAGCTCTTCTCAGCTTTAAGTTTTTCAGAAATTCTGTTGAAAACGTCTTTACTGCAGACTTCATCCGGTGAAACGTCTTCACGCAACAGCTTATCCAAAAGATCTGCAGCCTCCTGGAAGTCCTTGCATGAAACAAGAAACAAGATGATGGGATTAGTATAGGCCTAGGCAAAATGTAATAGACAATAATGTGCAGTAAAGGTAGGGCTTGACCTAGAACAAATTGCAATAGAAGGTTTTTTGGCTGTAAGGTTTTTTGGCTGTAAATTAACCACTTTCCAGGTGTCCAAAAGTTGGAGACTTTTTATATGTTCATCAGAGGGACCTAATAAACAAGTTAAAGCCAAAAAACGTTGTTTGTAATACATTTATAGGGTCTAGGAGCAACCAGAAAAAAGTTATCTGTAAATTGAAGCTTTGGACGGCGGCCATCTTGAATTTATGCAAATTAACCACTTTCCCGGTGTCCAAAAGTTGGAGACTTTTTATATGTTCATCAGAGGGACCTAATAAACAAGTTAAAGCCAAAAAACCTTCTATTACAATTTGTTCTAAGTCCAGCCCTACTTTGACTGGTCTATTAGGCCAATCGGCTTTCTGCAGACTCCCAATTTCTTATGTTCTTATGTTCTTATGTTATCTAGAACGATAGACAGTAAGGGCACAGATAAGGAAGGAGGGAAGGAAGGAAGTAGAATAAAGGATGGAAGAAGGAAAGAAGGATACGGGGAGGATGAGAAATACTTGAGGAACGTCACGTTCCTCAAGGCGTAGATATTGTTATACTGTACAGTTTAGGAAGGATCTGTGGGAATGACAAGGGTAAAAATGACTCTCTCAATTAACTTTCTGACTTCCATATATCCATCCTAATCTGAATAAAATCGTCTAATAAAAACCAGAAAATATAGAAAAACACGCATAATGGAGCTTACAAGGGTTAGAAGAAATAAGAACAAGGTAAGAAAAAGGAGAGGTACATTTGCGGTAAGGAATACCAAGAAGTGGAAGAGCATTGGAAGGAAGTGACAAGGAACATTGGAAGGAAGTGACACGGAACATTGGAAAGGCAAGAGGAAGTAAATGAAGCAGTGAACATACGGAATGGATTGAGATATAACAAAGGGAATGCGTTTGGGGAGAGTACGTAAAATATCATAGCAGAGATAGGGAGGAATGCAGAGTAAGAGTAATGAAGGAAGGTAATAGGAAGTGCAGAACAATGCAGTTAAAGTGGAAGATTGAAAGAAGGATGGCAAGTACGAAGGAAGTTAAGGAAATGTGTGAGGAGGAGGTTCAGTGGAAAGAAGGTAGAACGAAGGACAGAACAATAAATAGATAAGAAAAAAGTACATTTTAAACTTAGGACAAAATACGGATGGTAGGGTAAAGGAAGGAAGGAATGTAGTGAGTAGGAAAGACAATCAAAGGAAGTGCAGCAAATAAGGAAGGAGGGATGCACGAAGGAAGGGAGGAAGGAGGGAAGGAAGGGATGAAGGAAATATGGTTGGAAGGAGATATAAGGAAGGAAGGAAGGAAGCCAAGATGGAAGGAAGGACAACAATTTAGGACAGAAGTAAGGCAAAATATAAGGAAGGGAAGAAGGAAGGACGGCATGGAGGAAGGTGGAGGCCCGTGTATATGCCTTGTAACCTGAGTCGACCAATCTTCATCCTCTCACTAGCCCTCCTTTGTCCTCCTCCCCGCCTCCTGCTTCCTCTTTTTCCTACTCTCCCCCTTTGTTTACTTCTGCTTCTTCACTGCTTCTTCCCGCCTCCTTCTTCCTCTTCGTCCTTCTCTCTCTTCTTCCTACTCTCACTCTGTTTACTTCTGCTTCTTCACTGCATTTTTCCCCGCCTCCTTCTTACTCTTCGTCCTCCTCTCTCTCTTCTTCCTACTCTCCCTCTGTTTACTTCTCCTTCTTCCACGCCTCCTCTTCCTCTTCGTCCTCCTCTCTTTTTCTTCTTCCTACTCTCCCCCTCTGTTTACTTCTGCTGCGTCACTGCTTCTTCCCCTCCTCCTTCGTCCTCTTCTCTCTCTTCTTCCTACTTTTCCCCTCTGTTTACTTCTGCTTCTTCCCCGCCTTCTTCTTCCTCCTCTCTCTCTCTCTCCTCTTACTACTCTCTTCCCCTCTGTTTACTTCTGCTTCTTCCCAGCCTTCTTCTTCCTCCTCCTCTCTCTCTCTCCTCTTACTACTCTTTTCCCCTCTGTTTACTTCTGCTTCTTCCCCGCCTTCTTCTTCCTCCTCTCTCTCTCTCTCCTCTTACTACTCTCTTCCCCTCTGTTTACTTCTGCTTCTTCCCCGCCTTCTTCTTCCTCCTCTCTCTCTCTCTCCTCTTACTACTCTCTTCCCCTCTGTTTACTTCTGCTTCTTCCCCGCCTTCTTCTTCCTCCTCTCTCTCCTCTTTCCCCGAGACGTTATAGACTGCAGCACCGTTGATTCATTTAAATTTCGCCTAGACAAATATCTCGCATCAAACCCGCGACTGACTGCGTTTGTAAATGAATAACTTTATCCTCCCCTCAGTTACTAACCCATATGTCCCCTACTAACTTCCTAGTCCTGCCACGTTAGTGGCAGGGCAGTAGTTCCCTTTCCAATGTTCCCTTACCCACTCTAAACCACTGTTTGGACACTTGATCCTCAGTGTTTTGGAGGACAAGCAACCTAGAAGGGTCACTATATCTGTTGTTGCTTGATTTCCTTTGTACTCCTTTGTACTCTCTCTCCTCTTACTACTCTCTTCCCCTCTGTTTACTTCTGTTTCTTCCCCTCATCCTTCTTCCTCCTCTTTCTCTTCATCCTACTCTACTCCTCTGTTTACTGCTTCTCTGCCTGCATCTTCCCATCCTCCTCGTCTTACTTCTTCTCATCTTCAACTTTCTCTTCTACTTCCCATTGTCTTTCTCCACCTCTTCCTCTTCCTCAAACCTAATTAGCCTAGTTTCTTGAGTGTCATAGTCTATCTGCCTTAACTTGCGAGATTTATGTTCCGTTTTCGTTTTTTTTCTCAAATAATTAATTATTGGGTTTTTATTATACTCCTTCAGCTATTTCCATTATATTGTTCCCCTGTTAATCTTTCAGTATAATTCCTTCTTCTTACTTCCTCTTCACCACTTGTATTTTCAGCTTAGCTGTATTTTTGGTTCTCTTCTTTGATTTGTTCCATTTACCTCTTCCCGTTAGTAGTCCATGTGTATTTAATTGTCCATGGCATTTATATCTAACTGTTCTATATTTACTTTTTCACTCATATATTTCTTTGTATTGTATTCTTTTGTTCATTATTATGTTATATTTTCATAATGTCATAATGTCATTTCTTGGAAAGTGGTACGATGGTAAGGTTTGAGTGAAATTTATATCACAATTCACAATCAATTTATCGCTTTTTACTTTACAATTATAATAATAATACATTTATATTAACTGTCTTCGTGGTGTAATGCATAAGTGTGTTGATTTTCGGTGTGAGCGTCCTGGGTTCGAATCCCCGGACTGCCACATGTGTTTGTTAATTTCATTAATCGAGTTTAGGAGTAAAGTTGGTTAGTGGAGAGAACATAATAATTATTATATTATATGAAAGGATCTTATCCGAAAGGTGATATGTTGTATGCTTTGTGCCAAAATAGTGAAAAGGTGATATGTTGTAAGCTTTGTGCCAATATAGTGAAACTCAGGTCAAGTGAGGGTATCGAGGGATAAACTTTTACTACTGATTGTTTTGGGGCTATGCGATATGTGAACGAATGGTGCTCACACAGATGGATGACATTCTCAATATTTCTCACTTTTGTTTGCGTTTTATTTTGATTTTTAAATGTAATACATATTATTCCTAATTACGAGTTGCTAATAGGTGAAGTGCTAACTTACTGAAATAAAGGTTGGTAGAAAGGTTGGTTAGCTAACTGGATGACTGGTATTGGACAAACTGATGCCTGACTATCTGGCTAGCTGTTCTAGATTTCCTACTTTATGTACTGTCAGACAATAGTTGTTTCTTACTTCATATCTCTCCTTTTGCCTTAAAGGGGGTCACCTGCTTTGTTTATCTTTCTCTCCTTTCCTCTCTTTCTCTGGCTTGTATCAATTCGGCCCCATTCAGCCAACTGTTTTAAGATGTTTAACCCCATCCATGTGTCGATTTCTTCCTGGCGAGCGATAGCGAGCCAGCATTGTATGGAAAAATCCGGCTTTGCCGGAGAAATTTTTCTATCGAAATATGAATTTTGTTTAGCTTGCTGTCAAAATAAAAAATACTGTATATATATGCTGGCTCGCAACCGCTCGCCAGGAAATATTGACACCTGGATGGAGTTAAACATCTTAAAACAGTAGGCTGAATGGGGCCGAATGGATACAAACCAAAAAGAGAGGGACACAAAGAAAAAAAATGCGAGGTGGGCTCCCTTAATGTTTTTGTCATACCTTTCACCATTTCAATTTCATTCATGTCTGTTATCTCTGTTTCATGTGTCCCCTCTCATTCAATAACCCGCTCCTCTCCCTTTATTGCCTGGCGATGTTTCTTATCTAATATCCTCCTTGTGTCGTGTGGAAGGAGATTGAAAGAAACTGGAATGGGAGGGAAGGATGAGACCAGGGGGTAAACAATCGAGGCAAACGACATGCAATAAACGAAGTTGCATACACATTAGACATTAATTATATTACATGTATTTATGTAAGCCATACATATGCAAAATCATAACACATGGTACAATGGATATGAGGATTAAGGGAAAATTAATCAAAACATATAATGGCGGTTGTAAGAAATATGCGATCAAGACAACTGAGATAAACAAACTAACGTACACTATGACTATGAACAATGAAGCATAAATAGCGTAGAGGTATGCTAATAAAGAAGAGTTAAGGGAGCATAGTAAATCAACAATGGAATAGATGATCACAATGAAGAAGGGATTGGTGAGGAATTAGACAGCATAAGTCAATTGAGGGATGTGCAACTAATGCTGCTGAATCACACGTGTGAAAGAAAGAACCGCTAGTCAATAAAATAATAAAACAAATGTAAGGAAATATTTGCTTAAGCGTAAATAAGGAGTAGGAAGAAGAAGAACAACAAAATATAGGATGGAGATTACAAATTGAGTATGACACTATAGATATTGAAACAAGGAGACATTAATAATTACGAAAATTGCCTCATGATTTGTATAAAATATATAAAATATAATAAGTATGTATGTATGTATGTATGTATATACTCAGGCACATACCCCATTGCTTGGGGTGGCGACGCGAGACAGAGCCCGAACAGAAACAACATTAAAAGTTGCTATTTTCCGGGTCCGGGACCACTTTCGCGTTCCCTCGCCCTTATCTCTGTCTCGTCGAGTAGGAGAATTATACAAGGGGAGGAGGATTCCTAGGACTTGCTACAAACTCAGGAGTAAATATACTTTAAAATGTGTCTAGAAATAATATTTTACCAACCTAATATTTGTTACTAGAGGCAACATGTGTGTGACAGATACATGTGCGACATGTGTCGGCTGATTGACAGCTTGAAAAATATCATAGCGCCGCAACTGCAAGGTCATACAGAGCTTGGAAATTAAAATAAAATGTCTACAACAGTAAAGAAAAATAAAACATTAAAAACAAAAACTGAAAACCCACACTACATAACACCTATATTAATAAAGGTGAACTTCATGGATAATAATAAACAAATAGTTTGGGTATGGGGAAGAACTTACTATAAATATATGTAAATGTGTATGTAGGAAATATCCATCTACTTCATCCAAACACCAGATAAAATAACTGAATAATCAGGCTAATCGGCACCTGCTATAACAGATGATTGGACATTCTTCCTTTTCTTCTTCTTTTCCGTGACGCCATCATGTTGTCAACAAACGCTCGCAGTCATACACTCTCGTGGACAGGTCAGTTGTTTTCTTAATCTTCTTCGATTCAATATTTAATTAAGCTTTGCAAAAGATCGAACAAGGTCCTGAAAATGTGTTGCACACCAAAAAATAATCCAATCTCGCCAACAATAAAAACAAATGCCTTGTTTTGGATGTTGATTCTTGCCCAAAGTTACTAAGGCCTATATATCTTCTTTTACACTTATGCTGTGGGCATATTTCCGCTATATTAGGGCTCTTTCAGGCACTCCTGAATGATTGAGCAAGTGTCTGAATGCAATTAAATATATTCAGCCAAAAACTGGAAGAAAATATCTTCAAAATTATACCAGAACGATCTTCGTAGCATGCGGGCTTCACCCGCAGAGCTACCAAAGACATTCAATAATACTGAGCGATTATCGCTAATGTCGCGCTACATTTGCCTTTGGCAGCGCTGTATGTCTAGCGAGAATATGGCTCATACTCCTCAGTGCCTCGGCCGCCTGGCTGGAGAGAGGATTGGTGGCCTGCCGCGCTCCCTCTCACTCGCACTCATCTCCACAGGCTTTAAAAGCCTGTAAATTGTTATAAATTGCCATGGCGTTCCGGAACATCTCCCGCAGCCAATGGGTTAAAATCCTAGTTTTATATTCATTTAAAAGCTGCAATCCCTTTCTCATTAAAAAGACCACGGATTCTTCCACCACCCATGTTGAGTATATCCGTCATTCCCATCCTGTGACGTCATGGTAAACATACCAGTTCTTGTCACATAAAATTAGTTAGATAAGCTATATTTGTATGTTGTTGGGACACATTGATGAAAAGTTCTTCAGTATCATATCCCTAATACCAAGCAGAGTACATCTCCAAGGCATTGTGACTTATTCCGGGGAGATACTCTTGGTGAAACAAGAGAGATTGTATATTGTAGTACTCTCATTGAAAACTTTGCAGAATACTAACTACATTTAAGCTGTTCCACCAAAAAACTAATATAACCTACTGCATAAGGGGAGTTGTGTCCAACAGAAATATATCTTATATGGGACGAATATTCAACATACTCTAGTGCTAAATCTCTTCTGCTCCAACATTTGACCGTATATATTTGTTGAAATTGTTGCATTCCCGTTGAGGATAACCTATTTGCTATAAACCACGTTGTTCAATCGACAGAGAGAGAGAGAGAGAGAGAGAGAGAGAGAGAGAGAGAGAGAGAGAGAGAGAGAGAGAGAGAGAATGAAGAAGAAGCAGAGGAGCCGAGGTAAGGGCAGGTTTTGTAGAATGTCCCCTTGCCACATTCCTTGCTAACCACTTGGACTGTTGCTGATACTTATACCTTTGTGTGTGTGTGTGTGTGTGTGGTGTGTGTATTTCAATGTATGTATGTGTGTGTTTTGTGTGTGTGTATTTCAATGTGTGTGTGTGTGTGTATTTCAGTGTGTGTGTGTTCCTTTGAATCTTGTCCTCTTCCTCTTTCTTCGCCCTTTCTGCCTTTTCTCCTTCTACCTCCTTATCCTCTCGTTTCCCTTACGTTTCCATATCTTTCGCATGTTCTACATTTAATGTTGGTATCATGTCTGTGCCGTCAATATGTGTGTAAAGTATGTGTCTTGGAGTTGTGCAAATTTGTACATCATCAATGAATACAAAATAATATTTATATATTAAGTAAATCAAAGACAATGAGACAAATTATGGCAACAAGTCGTGGTTCGAAGCGAAATAAAGAATGGCCTAATATCCTAAATACAGAGACATAAAACAAATACAAAAACAAACATAAAAAATAAATAAACAAATATGACAAATCACACTGATATTTTTTGTCTATATCTATATTTGTACATTTATGTACATGAGCATAGTAATGATGTCATGGAAAGGAAGATTTGAAGCAGTATAAATGCGTAGTGGAGAAGATGGAGGGATGTTGAAAAGACCTTTTTTATGGAGTACACCGTATATTTCTCAGCGTAGACTCCAACAAGTGACAACGACCGAAATACTGTGATTCTATTCGTTTTGCTTATGATCTCCTTTACATCGTAAGCAAGGTTCTTGACATTCTTGACAGAGACTGTACAATCCTGGAGAAGAATGCAATATTTGGTGGAATGACTATGACATAATGATGAATTATGCTAAACATTTATTTAAAGCTACAGTGATCGAATCGTTGAAATTCCATAGACACGACTCACTGGCCAATGTTTCTTAGTAAGTGGTGTCCTAGTGTCCCTACAGTCCCTGTCCATTAGTAGCTTGGCTAATTTAACATTGGCTGTTTCTTTCATTGTAGTATAATTATGCTATGTGCAATATACTACTGAATATAATATTCACAGTTTCCTTCGTACGATACGAACGTATAATTTATGTACATACATATTTTTAAATATTTTCATTTCGAAATAGTAATTCAGAAAACCACACCAACGAAAATCTATCTGCGTTATTGTTAATTAAAAGCAGAGTTTATTAATTTCCAGCTTTTCCATACTGCAATTACATTGCATGGGCTGATTTACGTTTGTTCAGTACAATTTGTTTTCACTCTCACCCACACACACACACTCACACACACACACTCTCTCCTGGAACATGCTGTTCAATTCGGGTCTCCACCACTCTGGAAGGATATAGAGCAACTCGATAGAGCACAAGTTAGGTTACAAAGAATATTCTTTGATTAGAAGACTGAGCTATGAGAGCTCTTGATCTCTTTCTGTTGGAGACCCACAGAATACGAGGTCAACTAATTGATTGTTTTAAATCACATAATGGGTTTGACAATGTGGGTTATAGCACAATGCTTAGCCTAAAGGTGAATACAACACATAACCATGGCTGGAAATTAGAATACAAAACAGTTCAGCACTGGTATTTGTGAAACCATTTCACATATATGATCTGTTCTACGTGGAACAAACTTCCCTTAAAAGTTATTTATAGTATTTTTAGGAGAGTAGATAGTATTTTGCACACTCTGCAATGAGCGTAATCTCCCTCTATCCACTTCGAGTATCTCTCCTGAATGGACCGCATGGTCTTTGAAATACTAACTATTCCTTATTACTCCATGTAACTCTCTCTCTCTCTCTCAATACACTTGCCTTCATTTGATATGTGATCGTGTGTATGAATATCCAAAAGCAGTTAGCGCCTGTATGTGCGTCTGAGTGTGTGTATAATATGTGTGTGTGATATTAATAGTAATATAATAATAATAATAATAATAATAATAATAATAATAATAATAATAACACTAATAATAATAATTATTATGATAATAATGACAATAATAATAATAAAGTAGAAGTGCCGCTTTGCCCAAAATCAAAACGGCATACCCAACTCTGCGATGGGTTACCATTATCACTACTATTACCACCATTATAACTAATTCTATCACTATCATCACTACAACTGTCACCATCATCACTACAACTGTCACTATCATCACTAAAGCAGTCACCATCACCATTACTATCACCATCGTCACTAACATCATCACTACTGTCATCATTATCACTACAACTTATCACCATCATCACTACTATTATCACCATCATCTTACAATCATCATTACTACTGTCACCATCAGCACTACTACTATAGCCTACTGGCCTTACTCGCTGTAAGTAGGCGAGAGATCATGACCTCTAACCTATGTAACTTAAAAACGGCTAGAGTAATCAAGCTAATATTTCTACCATTTGGGGGGAAGAGTCAGTCAAGGAATAGATGTGGAAATGTACAGCCAATTTGCTGTAGCTCTTTTTGAGTTACAGAGGATAGAGGTCATGATTTCTCCTCTACTTATAGCGAATAGACTTTAGTACTGTCATCATCATCACTACTACTACCATCATCATCACTACTGTCATCATTATCAGCACCATCATCATTGCTATCACCATCATTCCTGCTGTTACTACCATATCTGCTACTGTCATCATCAGTATTATCACCATCATCACAAATAATATCATCAAGAATACTGGAGGATTCGCCCTGAAAACAACTCAGCCCCAACGGGGGGGGGGGGGGGGGAAGGGGGACAATCGTCGCATTGACCAACCGAATTTGCCTGCAAAATTTGGTGACAATACATTAACCCGTTCAGTACCAGTTCTGTCCTTTTCATTTTATAGTGACAATTTTATTCAGCTTAATTAGCAGGCTTTCAACTATCCTAATTAACCCTTTTTCCGCCATAGATCCTTCTTAAGCTCCACAAAATCGTCTAATTGTAGCTAGAATATGATAGAAAACAAAAATGTCGCCAGTACAGAAAGGGTTAAACAGTCTAGGAAAAGTTAGGGACAAATTATTAACAATCTTCTTTTGATCTTTGAACTTGACTTTTGACCTTAGGTATTAGAATATTTATATGAAATTTATATATATGTTATTTATGTAAAATGCAACTAACAGTCAGCTTATCAAAATTTGAGTATTTTTTATGGAAGGTTGACTTTTGACTTTGACCTTTATGACCTTGACCTTTATGTAGGATTATATTTTTTGCTTGCATTGGCATTGATATAACCCTGGAAAATCAAATATGCGTGCCAAACTTCATTAAAGCTCATACACTAGTTCCAGAGGTATTAAAGGAATAGCTGACCTTGACCTTTGACCTTCATGATGTCTGAAAATTTAACATTTTAATTTTCATTAAAAGCACAACTGTCTCGACATATTTTGTGAAGTTTACATAAATAGTAAAGAAATTAGGATATTGACCTTATATTTGACCTTGACCTGTGACCTTGACCTTTCAGATGGAATTATGTTTATTCTTGTAAGACCTTGGCCTAGGCATTCTGAATATGCATGATATGCTTAGTGAGAATCTTATATATAATTGGAAATACTAGCAAAAATCTTATTTTGACCTTTAACCTTGACCTTTGACCTTGACCTTTGACCTTAGACATTCTTATCGAGGATTTAGTTAACTAAACACCAATGTTCGTGTTAACTAGCATTATGAATATGGTGTAATTGGTATAAACATTTGTAGACTACAATTATTGATCATATACTGTGACCTTGACCTTTGACCTTTGACTAAAAATATAATACATATATTTGGATGGTAGTCGTATTGACCAACTGAATTTGCCTGTACAATTTGGTGACAATACATTAAACAGTCTAGGAGGAGTTTAGGGAAAATGACAAACACTCTTGTTTTGACCTTGACCTTTGACCTTAACTATAACAATATTTATGTGAAATTTGATATATATATTATTTAAGTAATAAGTAACTAACACAGCTAGTTTTCCAAAATATGAGTAATCTTTTGAAATTAATAATAAAAGTTGAGCTTTGACCTTGACCTGTGACCTTGACATATATGTAAGAGCACATTTTGTTTGCATTGACATTACCAATAAAAATCAAATAGCATGCCTAATTTCATAAAACCCATCAGTTAGTTTCATGTGTATTAATAGAATTGTCAACCTTTGACCTTTATATTGACCTTTATGATATCTCAAAATGTATTATTTTCCTTTTAATTTAAAGTGCAACTATCTCACCAAATTGTGTGAAGTTTTCATGAAAATTAAAGAAAATACCATATTGACCTTATATTTGACCTTGACCTGTGACTGTGACCTTTCATATGGAATTGAATAGTTTCTTGTATGACTTTGGCCTAGGTATTCCAAATATACATAGTAAGTATAGTGAGAATCTAACAGTTAGCGTAAGAAATACTAGTAACAAACTGATTTTGACCTTTGACCTTGACCTTTGATCTTACAATTTACAGTATTGATCTAAAACTTGGGCACTGCGATATCAAGGTGACCAGTAACTTGCATAGTGAAAATGAATACATTTGAGTAAAAAATAAAAATAAATAGTAAAAGTCGACCTTTGACCTTGACCTGTGACCTTCACCTTTATGTAAGAGTACATTTTGTGTTCATTGATATTGCCTAGGAAAACCAAATAAGCATGCCTAATTTCATTAAAACCCATTAGTTAGTTTCACATATATTAATAGAATAGTTGACCTTGACCTTTGACCTTTATCTTGACCTTTATGATATACAGCATGTGTCAAAATGTATTATTTTTCTTTTCATTTAAAGTGCAACTATATCACCAAATGTTGTGAAGTTTGCATGAGAAGTAAACAAAATAGCATATTAACCTTATATTTGACCTTGACCTGTGACCGTGACCTTTCATATGGTATTGTATAGTTTCTTATATGACCTTGGCCTTCGTATTCCGAATATAAATGGTAAGCCTAGTGAAAAGCTAACAGTTAGTATAAGAAATACTAGTACAAATCTGATTTCAACCTTTGACCTCACCCTTTAGAATATTTATCTGAAATTTGATCAATAAGATACCAACTTTACCAGTAACAATTATTGTGAAAATGAAGACATTTGAGTAAAAACTAACAAATATGAAATATTGACCTTATATTTAACCTTGTCCTTTGACCTTAACCTTCAAGTTAAATGGAAAGTTTCTTTCTGACTGACCATCGCATTGACCTAATGAATATACCTGTGAAGTTTGGTGAAAATCCATCGAACGGTCTAGGAGGAGTTTCCGGACAGAGAGACGGACGACGACGACAACGACGACGACGGACGACGACGGACGACGACGACGACGACAGACAAACTGACTGGTGGTGCACAGTATACGGGTGGGATCTGTGTGCGCGATACCACTCTCCTTCGCAGAGTTGATAAAAGTTTGATTTTGTTTAATGTGAAATTATATGTACTGTACATTAATAGCTGTGTTTAACTGTATACACTCTCTGTTATTTCTATATGTATGAAGAAGACAAAAGGCAAAGCTGCGTGTAACAAGTACCCCCCCCCCAAAAAAAAAGTAGCAACACAAATGTTGAAAGTTAAAAGAGAGCCAAATTCAAGGTACGTTAGAGTTAAAGTATCTGGACTTGTACTTCTTGAAGCACTTAAAATCATAGGATGCCTAAATCATACACACTACATGTTTCTATTAAAAACGAGGTATAAGAAATGCTGTGTGTTTACCTTTCTGTTTCTGTGTATGTCTGCGTCTTTCAGACCACTTTAACCTTCTCACATAGCACTAAGCTCTTTTAGGGTGGGTATGTACTCGTGTGTGTATATGTGTGTGTGTGAACGTGTTGAGAATCTGTGTACATGTTTGGGTAGATGTGCGTGCGTATGAGTGTGTGTACATGTGCGTGTGTGCATGAAAGAGAAACTAATCTGGGTATCGGACACCTGATCCCTCTGCCTATAACTCGCTTGAAGCCTCACAATAACTCCACCTCACTCACTCTCACTCGCTAGCCCAAACTTACTCACTCTCACTCGCTAACTCCACCTCACTCACTCTCACTCGCTAACTCTACCTCACTCACTCTCACTCGCTAACTCCACCTCACTCACTCTGGAACAAACCATACGAAGAGCGTCTTAGAGAATTAAATCTATTTCCTTTAACCCAGCGCAGATTAAGAGGTGACTTAATTCAAGTGTTCAAAATCATCAAAGGCATCGACAATATGAACTGTAATAAGTACTTCACTATCGACCAATCTAATTACACGCGGGGAAACGGTTGCAAAATTATTGGTAAATCTTTTAACTCGCACGAATCTAAGAATTTCTTCTTCAATCGAGTTGTCAATTTGTGGAATGGGCTTCCCCGAGACGTTATAGACTGCAGCACCGTTGATTCATTTAAATTCCGCCTAGACAAATATCTCGCATCAAACCCGCGACTGACTGCGTTTGTAAATGAATAACTTTATCCTCCCCTCAGTTACTAACCCCTATGTCCCCTACTAACTTCCTAGTCCTGCCACGTTAGTGGCAGGGCAGTAGTTCCCTTTCCAATGTTCCCTTACCCACTCTAAACCACTGTTTGGACACTTGATCCTCAGTGTTTTGGAGGACAAGCAGCCTAGAAGGGTCACTAGATCTGTTGTTGCTTGATTTCCTTTGTACTCCTTTGTACTCCTTTGTACTCTCACTCGCTAACTCCACCTCACTCACTCTCACTCGCTAACTCCACCTCACTCACGCTCACTCGCTAACTCCACCTCACTCACTCTCACTCGCTAACTCCACCTCACTCACTCTCACTCGCTAACTCCACCTCACTCTCTCACTCGCTAACTCCACCTCACTCGCTAAGTCCACCTCACTCTCACTCGCTAAGTCCACCTCACTCTCACTCGCTAACTCCACCTCACTCTCTCACTCGCTAACTCCACCTCACTCTCACTTGCTAACTCCACCTCACACTCTCTCACTGGCTAACTTCACCTCACTCACTCTCACTCGCTAACTCCACCTCACTCACTCTCACTCTCTCACTCGCTAGCTCCACCTCACTCTCACTCGCTAACTCCACCTCACTCTCTCACTCGCTAACTCCACCTCACTCTCACTCGCTAACTCCACCTCACTCTCTCACTCCACCTCACTCTCACTCGCTAACTCCACCTCACTCTCACTCGCTAACTCCACCTCACTCTCGCTTGCTAACTCCACCTCACTCTCTCACTCACTAACTCCACCTCACTCTCACTCGCTAACTCCACCTCACTCTCACTCGCTAACTCCACCTCACTCTCTCACTCGCTAACTCCACCTCACTCTCACTCGCTAACTCCACCTCACACTCTCTCACTGGCTAACTTCACCTCACTCACTCTCACTCGCTAACTCTCTCAAATAGAGAAGAAAGCTCAGAAATTATTGGGCTATATTAAGAGGCAATTTAAGTATAGAAATAACGAAATAGTCCTCACACTGTACAACGCTCTGATACGGCCTCTCCTGGTCTCCATGACTCAGGCAATATATAGGGCGTCTGGAAAGAGTACAAGCTAGGGCTACAAAGTTTATTCCATTGCTTAGAAGAATGAACTATGAGGACCGGTTGAGAGCTCTTGATCTCTTCCCGTTGGAGACACGCAGAATACGAGGTCAGCTCATTGAAGTGTTTAAAATACTTAATGGGTTTGACAATGTGGATTATAACAAAATGTTTAGCCTCAATATGAATACAACACACAACCATGGCTGGAAAATATAATTGAAAAGGATTAGCACTAGTATCTGTGGACATTTGTTCACATATAAAGTCTGTTCTACCTGGAACAAACTTCTCTCCGAAGCTGTAATTAGTTTTTCGGTAGAGTAGTTCAAGAAGAGAGTAGATAGTATTTTGCACACTGTAAAGAGTGTAGTGCACTAAATAGTCTTTCTCTCCTTCCACTTCGCGTATCTCCTCGCAATGGACCGCAAGGTATCTTAGATACTAAACATTCCTTGTAACTCCTTGTAACACTCACAATTTTGTTCTCTCTCTCTCTCTCTCTCTCTCCCCTCATCGTCTCTTGAGGGCAAGAAGAGGGTGATAAGAAGGGTAGGAAGAAGGAGAGAAGAAATGATAGGCAGAAACGGACAAGGAGAGAGGGAAGGTAAGAAGAGGACGCATTGGAGGGGAAGAAGAGAACGAGGAAAAGGAGAGGAAAGGTATCCACTGAAGAAGGGGATAATAATAATAATAATAATAATAAAAATAATAATATTGATAATGATAATAATATTAATAATAATAATAATAATAATAATAATAATAATAATCATGATAATAATAATAATAATAATAATAATAATAATAAAATAATTATAATAACAATAATTAAAGTTGCAAGCAACGTTGTCTGGGGTTCGAGCAGTTTTGCAAGCAGGGTATTGTGTTGGATACAAAAGCTGTGTCAGAGATATCAAAAGATCATTTAACTTATCGGGCATGGAGAAACTACAGAATGAACAGATTGTGCAAACAAACAAGAGCGAGAGAGGGAGAGATTGGCTGTATAAGGGATCTGCCTCTATTCGCTTGGTAAAAGAGTTGTAGATATGTGGAATAGGCTACCGAGTGCTATAGTGGGATCAATAACAATAGAGCTTCAACATAAAATTTGATAGGATGAGATGGGTTGGGTGTGAAAGGGATCTGCCATGTGTGGGCCAATCGGCTCTCTGCAGACTCCGGTTTTCTTATGTTCTCATTTGTGAGAGAGCGAGAGAGACTAGGATGTCATAAATGTAAGGAAGACAGAGATAAATGAGAGAGAGTTTTTATGAGATGGGTTGGGTGTGAAAAGGATTTGTCTTGTGTGGGTCAATTGGCTCTCTACAGACTCCCATTTTTTATATTACTATTTCTTACAATTGTGTTTTGGTTGCAGGTATATGATAACATGGGTGTATAGTAAGTAGTGTAAATAACAGGTAACGTTTATGAGACGGGTTGGGTGTGAAAGGGATCTGCCTTATGTGGGCCACTTGGCTCACTGCAGACTCCCATTTTCATCTTGGTTGCATGTGTAAGGGATCTGCCTCATTTGTACCGGTGTGCAAACAAACAAGAGCGAGAGAGAGAGATTGGCTGTGTAAGGGATCTGCCTCTATTCACTTGGTAAAAGAGTTGTAGATATGTGGAATAGGCTACCAAGTGCTATAGTGGGATCAATAACAATAGAGCTTCAACATAAAATTTGATAGGACGAGATGGGTTGGGTGTGAAAGGGATCTGTCGTGTGTGGGCCAATCGGCTCTCTGCAGACTAACATTTTCATCTTGGTAGCATGTGTATGGGATCTGCCTCATTTGTACCAGTGTGCAAATAAGAGAGAGAGAGAGAGAGATTGGCTGTGTATGGGATCTGCCTCTATCGTAACAGAGTCGTAGGTATGTGAAATAGGCTACCTAGTGCTATAGTGGGATCAAGAACAATAGAGAATTTCAAGATAAAATCAGATAGTCATATGGACGAAATGGGTTGGATGTGAATGGGATCTGCCTTTTGTGGGCCACTTGTCTCTCTGCAGATTCCCATGTTCATCTTAGTTGCATGTGTAAGGGATCTGCCTCAGTTGTACCGGTGTGCAAGCAAACGAGCGACAGAGAGAGACTGGGTGTGTAAGGGATCTGCCTCTATTCGTTTAGTAACAGAGTTGTAGATATGTGGAATAGGCTACCGAGTCCTATAGTGGGATCAAGAACAATAGAGTTCAACATAAAATTAGATAAGACGAGATGGGTTGGGTGTGAAAGGCTGCCACGGGCGTGTCTGGCCACCATTTTGGATATCATATCAAAAGTTGCCCAATACAAAAATGCACCTTGTGTCAAAGTTTGGTCCCGATCCGACAAGCAGTTCCAGAGTTATTGCGTAAAAACCACCGGACTATATATATTTTTATGGAAGAATGCAATAGAGCCCCTGAAGACGTTGCTTGCTGTTTGAGGGAGGAGGGAAGGTAAGTCACACCACACCAAAAATTGTCAAAACTTTGAAGGTCTAGAACTTTGTTATTAAACTAAACATTTGGCAAAAGGAGGAATTGTTAAAAACCTTAGCCAATACTCTGCTATTCACCAAAAATAAATTTGAATTATCATTATTATTTGGTAGGGTAGGTATGTATAGGTAGGTTGGTTAAATAATTGCTGAAATTCGAAGGGACTCTAACTATTTTGAGAGAGTTAAATTTAAAAATTGTATTGATCTGAATGATTAATATAACTATTATTAAGCAAAACTATGGGATGCGGGGAAGCCTATATATAGACTGAAGACTGAAAACGTTGTGTGGGTACCTCACACAGTTTTAAAGTAATTTATGAATAGACAGTTTTCAATGCTGCGGCCAAACTATTCCACCAATTTCTATTCGTTTGGTACCAAAACGTTCGGAATTGCGAGCCTCACCCAACTAAGAAAACATGGCTTTGATCAACTGCGTAGTTTTCAAGATGTGGATTATTAAGTGTTTTCAAGGTTTTTTCAAGATTGCCAGAAAAAAAAAACATGTGCAAAAAACCTTTTCCATAACATTTGCGGGCATTAGTAGTGGAGTCCATATGCCAAATCTCAATAATTTCCTTTAAGGGGGAGATACGGTATTTAGGTTTCAAATTCTTCGGTAAACCGGCTGCCATGGACCATGGATTTTGGCCACCATTTCGGATGTTTAGCATATCAAAAGTTGCCCTATACAAAACGCAACTTGTGGGCAAGTTTGATCCCGATCCAAAAAGCGGTTCTGGAGTTAATGCATAAAAACCAGCTTGGAAAAATAATTTGGAAGAATAAAAAGGTTTAATGATTAAAATAGGGGTTCCCCGCAGGGCTCGAACCCCTAATAATAATAATAATAATAATAATAATAATAAGAAGAAGAAGACGAAGAAGAATAAGACGACGACGACGACGAAGAAGAAGAAGAAGAAGAAGAAGAAGAAGAAGAAGAAGAAGAAGAAAAAAGGCAGGAAGAAAGCGAGGGAGAGGGGTCAAAGAGGTCAAGGCATAGGTAGAGACCAAAACAGGAGCCAGGTAGCATTACGAAACCTAACCACATAAGGAAGGTGGTAGCGAGGAGGTAGAGAGAACGGGGGGAAACCAGTGATAGAAGAAGAGGAGAGAGAAGGAGAATGCAGCAAATACAAAAGGAAGAAGGAGGAGAAGAAAGAGGTGCAGGTGGGAGAAAAAGCAGGACAGAGATGGAAAAGGAATGAACGGAGGAATGGAAGGAAACCAGTGAAAGAAGAAGCGAAGAGAGAAGGAGAATTAAGCAAATACAGAAGGAAGAAGGAGAAAAAAGAGGTACAGGAGGGAGAAAGACGAGGACAGAGAGGGCAAAGGAATGGACGGAGGAATGGAAGTTGTGAATCATAAGGAATAAGAGGAAGGGAGGAAGAGGAAGAGGTAGGGATCAAATCAAGTACCAGCTAGTGCAGAGTTAAGGCAAAAGTAGTTGATTTTTCTACCTCAGGTTTAGTCCCGTTAGCTTTCAGATTTTAAGACGTTAGATCTGTTAATTGAACGATTTTAAGACCTTTTAGCCCATTGATTTGTCAATATAAAACCCTTCCATGCTATTTAGATGTCGATCTTCTGGCGAGCGAAGCGTGCCTGTAATTCTAAGAGGAATCGGCCTTTGGCCAGAAAGTTGTTTACCGAAACAAATTATTAATTTGTCTTGAAGGGGGGTCTAGGGGGTGTTAATTTAAAGCTTGATGGTCTAGCGAGGAAACTATTGAATAAATATATAAATAAATATATAAATATACCAACATATAACTCTTACCCCATTAGCAAGTGGATTAGTAGGATAGGAAGTAGAAAAGAGAGAAGTGGAGAGAAGAAGACAGGAGGAAGGAAGGAAGGGAGGAAGGAGTCATATCAAGTATTGGTGTAGCGTTAACGATTGGTTATGTAGGGTAGGAAGAAGGGAAGAGATGGATAGAAGAAGAGCAAGAGAGGAGGAGGGAAAGGAGGAAGAGGTAAAGGAGATTAGAGTAAGCAGAGAAATTAGAAAATAGGAAGAAGGAAAGGAGAGGAGTGGAGAGGACGAACGTAGAGGAAGAACTGAGAGAAAAAAAGAGCTAGAGAACGGAAGAAAGGAAAGAAGAGAAATAGGATAATGGCAAGGAAGCAAAGAGAGAAGAGGAATTAAAAAATTTACATAACGAATAGAACATAGGAGAGGGGAATGGCTTGTGTAGGAGAGGGAAAAAGAGGGGAGAGCAGATGAACAGAAGGAATAAGAGGGAGGAAGAGGAGGAGGGAAGAGAGGATCAAATCAGGTATCGGTGTAGCGTTAAGAAGCCTCGCAAAATCTCGACACCGAATAGACCCTTTGAAGTGAGATGTAGGGGAAGACTTACGTGTGTATGTGTGTTGTATGTGTGTAAGGGAGAGGGAGAACATGTGTGCGTATAATATGTGTTGGTGTGTATGTGTATGGTTGGTTCGGTTGTTGGTCGTAGAGATAGGCTTTTTCACTGGAGACAGATAGCAGTGGGTGTGTTTCTGTGGGTGTGTGTGTGTGTGTGTGTATGTGTGGGTGGGTGTGTGGGTGTAAGTGAGTGTGTGTGTGGTTGTGGTTGTACAGTAGGTGTGTATGTTTTTTGATGCTGGTGTTTTTATGTTTGATAGAGAGACGTAGACGTAGAAAAACGGCACAAGGAAGGAGGGCTAGATCGCAATGCACATATATCGCACCGGAGAGTGTAGTGTAGTACAAAGTAATGGTGTTTGAGAGGATTTACTGGTGATTATCTATGTGATAATAAAGTTGCATCAATGTTTATTTAATGACCTCCTAGCATATAAATTTGGGAGTATGGATATGAGACTTGGCTGGGATACTTAGGATGTCTCAAATACGTTATTAGCGAAGAAACGAAAACATAATCGCATAGTACTGCATAAAGATATATGGAATAATGTAATACAGAGGAAATATGATCTCAATCTAAGGAGAGTGATATATATTTATATATATATATATATATATATATATATATATATATATATATATATATATTGAGATAAGGGGTAAACAGAGTATGCAAACATGAAAAATACGAACAATGACAAAGCAGAAGGGTACTAAAATACGCTTACAATGATATATGAAAAACCGACTGAAGTACAACAGACATATAGAAAAACATAGATGAAGGACAAATCGAAAACAAAAAACTAGCAATAAGTAATACAAATATCTTTTTATTGAGAAATATAAAATTAAGTAACACCCCGTTCTTAACTTTAATCATCAATTACAAACCCCAATGCACTTGAATAAACTAATGAAAGCATATGGTCCTCCCGGGATTCAAACTCGGAACACCACACCCAGAACATACGCATCACACCACCAACAAAGATATATGTGCCAGTCAGTAATGTTAGACATGTCCTGAATTTTCTCTCTGCATATCATATACGCCTTGGCTCTTTGTAAATATACATTTTCGCTTGGCAAGACACACATTTAAAAACATTATGTTCTAGATCGTGGAAAATCAGTCCAATGGCTATGCTAATGTATATATTATGTATGCTGCTCAGTTGTTAAAGTCAGATGAGTTTAATCAAAGTTTTCCATTATTATTCGTTCGAAAAGAATACATAACGGTGTGGTTGAAAACATATTTCTTAATCTAAACAAAAATATATATAAATAAACAGACAAATATATATAGAAATGCTCGGCCAAGAACTACTCGAACCATGATGCACCCATATATCTGTGCATTGATGTTATTGTGGTGCATACATTGTCGATAACATGGAAGAAAGCGAGGAGAGAGAGAGAGTGAGTGGGGGGGGGGGATGTACAGACGGAGAGAAGAAGAAGAAAGTATAGCTAGGAGATTAGAGTAAGCGGAGAAATGAGAAGATAGGAAGAAGGAAAGGAGAGGAGTGGAGAGGATGAACGTAGAGGAAGAACAGAGAGAAAAGAAAGAGCTAGAGAACGGAAGAAAGGAAAGAAGAGAAACAGGATAATGCAGAGGAAGCAAAGAGAGAAGAGGAATGAACAAAAAAACGACAAAACTAATAGAACATAGGAGAGGGGAATGGCTTGTGCAGGAGAGGGAAAAAGAGGGGAGAGCAGCAGAAGAAAAGGAAGAAGCGAGGAGGAATATAGGGGAGAGCGGCAAACAGGCTCATTACCATACAGGAGGAGGACAACTTTGTACCAGGAGGCCATTTTGGGGATAGGTGTTAAGCAAATCACACAACAAAACAACAACTTCGATATATAGTATACTTATATCCATTAACTAAATTAATATTTTCAGTATATAAATTGTCTGACAGTGTAGTATTTCGGATATCATTAATAGATATAATATACTGTATATTAAGAAGAAATGTTACGGATCATATAACTATATAGTTTATAGAAGGCTCTCCAAAGATGAATAGAATCGTATAATGCTAACAATATTTAAAGGAAGAATGTGTCAGCGCCAAATTAATGGGTTAACAAGAACATATGACACCAGTATTGTTTCCATATATCAGTCACAGTTATTAGTAGTCAATACACAAGTTGTCTAAAGAATCATATAGTCATGTACTCATATCCTTCAACTTTACCACATTTTGTTTATTGGGGTTGGGGGGAGGGGGGGGGGGGTTCTGTGTGGTGCTAGTTATCGTTTCATTATTTTTATTTTTTATCTCATACTTAGCTCGATATAGGACTGACAACAAACTACCAACACAAATATAGGAATACGGCTGATGGTGTCATACAAATATTGATGAGTTATTGGAAGAATAAGAGCTAATTTTGTTTTCCAAATCCTTTTCCCCAATCCCCCAAATAATGTACTGACCATTAGGACACCAACTAATCCCAAACGAAAACTACTATATAAGCTATTGCAAAATATTACAAAGAAAATTAAACAACAATAGAATTAGACATTTCGCTGGATTGTCTGTAGAAGGAAAAGGACTTGGAAAATAATGTCTGTCACCGTTATAAGTAAAACAGTCTGTACATCAAAACGGCTACACGCAGAACGTCCATAGTCTATTGTATGTAAATACTCCGGCACCAATTAGCCATTTATGTCTGTCTCTTTTACTGTCTTACTTTTCCTTCTGGAGGCGGGCGCTAGTATGTTTCCTCCCCTTGTAGACGTCACCTACTAGACGAGACAGATAAAGGGGCAAGGGAACGCGAAAGGGGTCCCGGACCCTAAGAATTGGAACTTTAAATGTTGCTTCTGTTTGGTCTCTGTCTCGAGACGGCCACTCCCAGCTATGGGGTATGTGCCTGATATGTACTGTAAATACATACATACCATAGTCTACTAACCAAGCTTTACTCAATTACAGTGTAAACTAACTAACTATAATTAACCAATTACGACATACCCTAAACTAAATTATCTTAATCAAACCAAGCCAAACCTAATCTAACCTAACTCACCCTTGGCTGGTTATGTAAGTGGTGGTTGTATAGGTTGTGGCCGTTTTGGAGAATGGCCATGTTGATATGCTTCCGGGTGTCACGAAAAAATGGGCCCAAAATGTCTCCAGTTCTCCATTGCCTGTTTTGTGAAGGTTCTGAGGCCATCAGGAGGTAATGGAGGTGAACAGCAAAAAGGGAGAGGGAAAAACAGGTAAACATGGAGGGCCCCAACGAACATTTTCACGCATACACATGTGCATTTACAGTCACATACACACACCAGTATACTGTATTACACATGCATATATTCATGAGGCACCTTCTGCATGTACGTATTCTTAAGGGGGGTCACCGGATTTTTTCTCTTTCTCTCCTTTTCTCAGCTCTTTACCTGGCTTGTATCCATTCGGCCCAATTAAGCCAACTGTTTTAAGACGTTCATCCCCATCCAGGTGTTGATTTCTTCCTAGCGAGCGATAGCGAGCCAGCATTTTATGGAGAAATCCGGCTTCGCCGGAGAAATTTTTCTATCGAAAAATGTACAAATTTAGCATGCTGTCAAAACAAAGATATATATATGCTGGCTCGCCACCGCTCTCCAGGAAAATATTGACACCTGGATGGGGGTAAATGTCTTAAAACAGTAGGCTGAATGGGGCCGAATGGATACCAGCCAAAGAGAGAGGGAGAGAAAGAGAAAAAAAGCGAGGTGGGCTCCCTTAAATGTAATGAAACCTACACATGCCTACACATACATCATACATATTAACAAGCTTGTGTGCGACAAACACACACACATGTATACGCAAACACGTTGTTAAAATTAACCCATTCAGTATACGATGGCGCGTATCTTATTTTTGTTCTGGCTATCAGTAACCGATTGTATTCACCTTAGGAAGGAATCTTGGAACTTAGAGGATTAGTTTATGTATATGTCACTGGTTGTGATCCCTATCAGACTAAAACCATCTAATGGTAGCCTTAATTAAATATACGTATTGCGTCCTAGTTTACTGAGAGGGCTAAGCGTATTTACGCATATATAGTGTCTCATATTGGTTATACTACTAATATATTCGCCTCTAAAACCTCACTGATATAGCCAATATCATGCAGGCGCCTTTTCCCCTCATTTTTATTTGTCAACACTGGTCTGGCAGATTTTGGGATAACATCGATAAAACCTGCAACTGCCTACATTCTAGATTCCGACCCCATTGATAATGATTCAAACAAACATTGAAGACAAATGTTGACCATCCGAAATATATTGTGCAATAAAAACATCACTGTGTTACCCCCTCATATCTATTTTAGATTACATATAACACAGATATAGAACGTTCACAAAATATGTGAATGAAGACGTATACAGTATATATATATATATATATATATAAAACGACGTGTGAAGCACCCGTACAAAATACTTAAAATGCTAATATTGATTAATACTTTTTCACCGTAAAATTATTAACGCAGAAAAAAGGAATATGAAGCCAGGAGCAGGAACCCAAAAATAATATGCCGGAGAAAATTCAATATTATCCTTCGCACCTAATATCCGTGTTGGTCCTAACTAACGATGGAAATTACCGTGGCGAGATAGGGAGGAGGAAGCGTGAGAAGGCTGGAGAGAAACACGAAGAGAAGTGATCAAAATAATTAAATTAACAAATTAATTAAAACAAAATATAGATGCTTGAAAATTAATGATGAAAGGACGAAGGTCATGGAAGTAAACATATTAATACAATTTATAATACACTGAAGGGAACAGAAATTACAACATCGGAAGGAAGGGAATGTTAAGAGATCAGGATAAATAGAACTACAGGTAATAATAAAAACACATACACATTTAAAGATTTATTATGAATATGAACTTGAAGTTAAAACAGAAGGAAAACGAAACTTGAAACAAATATAAGAAATAATAGAGATTAATCATTGATAAAGCATTGGTAAAGGACATGTTATGCATATGCGATTATAGAGGGCTAGTACACACATTATAAGAAAATGGATAACACATAACAGCAACAAGGATAATTAAGGTACGCCTAGGCACCGGAGGTCCCTAAGGTCACATTACTTATCCAAATGAGCGAGAATGCTTAACTGAGCCGGGGGATTTAGATTAGAACATAAACATGAACTTCGGTGTACAAGGTTTATCTAACATAGGTAAGTGGTGGTTACAAGACAGAGGTATAATGTATATATACACGTAGGTACTAAAGGGAGTGCAATTGATTATTAAGACAAGGTTAAATGGGTTTATGAAAGCAAGCACTCTAAATATATACAGTTGAGATAGAAGTGAGTCTTTAAATAATAGGTATTTAATAAGCAATTTGGCAAACAGCGAATGGTTAGAACCTGAACTATTCTATATGTGTAAGGTGTATGATATTGATCAGGCCGAGAGTAATTACATAAGAATAAATGTTCGACGGATGTTGTAAGTCAAATGAAGATCAGAATCAAAGATAAACAGAGGATATTAACCAAGATGTCAAATAACTGTGGATATCGATTAATCATCATTTACTATTAAGAGATAGTGTATCCGTGCTTAGCGAACGTTATTCATTAAGCAAGATAGGGACCCTGAAGCATAGACGATAATAACTCAAATGTAATATCTTTCCCAGGTGTATCAGGGATCTCAGGCGTTCTGTTCTCTCTCTATCTGTGTCGTTGTGAGGGATCTGGCCACATACTTCTTTGTTCTCTTCATCTTCCTATTATTTTTGTGTTTTATTCTTCTTAGTCTTTCCAAGAGGGAAAGGGATCCTGAAGGCTCGCAGGGGACCCCAAACGAGTTTATAGCTGAACAGGAAAACTTAAATTTTGACCCAGAACAAGGATTGCTAAAATCTAGGTGAGGCTAGCCAGGGAATCTGAACGAGGGTGTGTCACAAGGGAATCTGAATGAGGGTGCTGGTGACAAGATTTGCTGTTGATGAACGCTTTTGTATCACCCAAGGGAACCTAATGGAGAGTACCTAACTAGGAAAGCCCAAGTTTAGGTGAGAGTGTGAGCCTGCAGAATAGTTATTCCTCCCGCTCTTTTTTCATCTTCTTACTAGGGTGGCTCTTGGGGGTGTTGAGGATAGGAGCGGCCTTAGTAGTAGGGCTGGGGCAACTCTTGTGCCCTTGTAGTGCTGGTGTGGTGTCATCTTCATTAACCCTTCCTCCCCGGGCAGCATTTATAGATGTCGATAGTCCTCTCCGGGTGATCTGGCCAAAAAACGTTGTATGTAAACATAGGCCTATTTTTTTTATTTTAACTGCTAGAGAATTCACACACATCTCAAAATATAGCCCTTACTTGTATCTGTAGACTGGTATTGAGTAGGTCAACTGGTTCAGGTGTGATGACGATTTCCATGGAGAGAGTTTTGCCGCGAATTTAGCCATATCGGACACTTTGGAACACTCATTTTTTATCTAACTGGCAATGGCGGATAAGGTCGGTCTTCTTCTTGTTGAGCTTGGCGGCGCTACGATCGGCTTTGATTTCAAACGTTTCGCCATGCGGCTTTCAAAGCACGCTTAAGGACGCTTAAGGACGCTTTCAAACATACAGAATTTTTAAAAGAACACCCGGGCTCCTGGCCTTCGCAAGGTGCGTCCTTTTAAAATGCTACCCGGTGAGGAAGGGTTAAGCTCTTCTTCTTTGGTAGGTGAGGTGGAAGGTGAGCTGCCAGTTATGAGATGCTAGGTGGCACTTTGACATCACACGTCCTGTGATTGGCTGTGGTGGCAGGTTAAGTAGAAGACGAGGTGGCTGGTGTCAGGGAAAACCACTGCGGTATCTTCTTGTATCTGGAACATCGCAATTCTGTTGATGGTGTTTGAGGTTGGTGTCAGCGTGATGGTGTTGGTGGTTTCTCTGTTTTGCTCTTTGCCTCTCTTGGGCATAACAACAATAGATACTAGTGGAAAAGTAAGACAACAAAGATAACTATAATAGGAGAGCTTAACGAGAGATGATTGAAAGAGAGCCAAGTTTCAGTCTCCTTTCTCTCTCTCTCTCTCTCTCTCTCTCTCTCTCTCTCTCTCTCTCTCTCTCTCTCTCTCTCTCTTTCTCTATCTTTCTCTCTCTCTCTCATTTATGGTTTCCAACACTCAGGAAAGATATACTGTAGAGTAAATAGAAAGACTCGAGCTAGGGCTTATTCCATAGATTAGAAGACTGGGCCACGAAGATTAGCTGAGAGCTCTCGGTCTTTTCTAGATGGAAGTGTGTGGATTACAATGGATAACATAAAAGAGCTTAGCCTCAATATGAATAAAACACGCAACCATGGCTAGAAATTTGAGTTGAAGTGGTTCAACACTAGCAAAAGTGAAATATATGTTCATATATATGATCTGTTCTACCTGGGACAATTTTCCCTCGGAAGTTGTAAATAGCCTGTCAGAAGAGCAATTCCTGAACGCAGTAGATACAATAATACATACTCTGCAGTGAGTGCAATTATCAATTTCTCTTTTACCACCTTCCCGAAAACCATCGCAAGGCTATTGACTCTTGAGTCTCTCTCTCTCTCTCTCCTATTTTCCGGTACGGCATTTTGGCCGCAGGGAGCCAAGGGTGGTGTGAGAGCCTTCTAATTTCCTGTCCTTTTCTTCCTCTATATACTGTCCCTGTCTCTAGTAGTATTAAGGCCGGAGCACTTAGCAGGGACCGCAAGGACAGTGTGGTCTGAGTATATGTGTAAATCTGTGCAACTCTCTCCATTATTGCTGTCAAGTTGATAAATATTGAATTACCTCCGCGGACGACCAATAACCGAGACTGACAGTTCCCTCTTCCTTCCCGATCACTACTTTTTTTCATTTACTTGCTTTACCCTTATGCTGCCCACACATCTATTTACCCTTATGCTGCCCACACATCTATTTACCCTTATGCTGCCCACACATCTATTTACCCTTATGCTGCCCACACATCTATTTACCCTTATGCTGCCCACACATCTATTTACCCTTATGCTGCCCACACATATATTTACCCTTATGCTGCCCACACATCTATTTACCCTTATGCTGCCCACACATCTATTTACCCTTATGCTGCCCACACATCTATTTACCCTTATGCTGCCCACATCTATTTACCCTTATGCTGCCCACACATCTATTTACCCTTATGCTGCCCACACATCTATTTACCCTTATGCTGCCCACACATCTATTTACCCTTATGCTGCCCACACATCTATTTACCCTTATGCTGCCCACACATCTATTTATATATTTATCTATTGATTATTATCATCTGTCTCCATCTATTCCTTCATCAGTCTGAGAATAACATGTTCGCAACCAGCTAGTTTCGATAATTCAGAAAGTTGTAGGACGCTTCTCATTGAATCACAAGACGATTATATTCATTTGACTATGGTATTTATGAATACAAATAGTCAGAATCAACATAAGAATCACATGAGCAGCGTATTATTTACTCTGAATAATCTAAATTGGTTATGAAAACGTAATTTCGGACATTTTGTTTCTTAGTTAAAATAGGACTTCAGAGACTATCAACCCTTCTGGATTATTAATCCAGCACTTTGCAAGTCAAGATAGCGTCAGGACTGACGCCACTTATCGAGAACTCCAGTCCCTTGTTTCGGACTACCACAAATAGTTTATTTATGTACACTAGACTGCGGCAATACAGTGGCTCGTGAACTAACTATGAGTCTGTTAAAGGGGCACACCTCGCTTGTTTTCTCTTTATCTCCCATTCTCTCTGGTTTGTATCCATTCGGCTCTATTCAGCCTACTGTTTTAAGACGTTTACCACCATCCAGGTGTCAATGGTTTCCTGGTGAGCGGTAGCGAGCCAGCATATATATATATATATTGTTTTGAGAGCAAGCTAAATGTTTACATTTTTTGATAGAAAAATTTCTCCGCCGAAGCCGGATTTCTCCATACAATGCTGGCTTGCTATCGCTCGCCAGGAAGATATCGACACCTGGATGGGTATAAACGGCTTAAATCAGTTGGCTGAATGGGGCCGAATGGACACAAGCCAGAGAAAGAGAAAATAGGAGAGAAAGAGAAAACAATACGGTGACCCCCCTTAACCCGGTTTTCTATCCATACTTGATAGCTGGCACTGGCTCGCCTCGCTGGTGTACCTACAGTATATAATAGATAGGTTGGTACTCTGGAACTGGGATCTATTCTGTTGAGGATGAACGTGAATAGATTAGCATCGTGATAACGTTCAACCTATCAAACAACCCCTGTCCCCCACTATGCATTTTTTTTTTTTTCATATTTTTCACCAACCATCTTAAATTCTAAACTCAATTAATGAAGTCAACAAATACATGTGGCGCTCCAAGGACTAGAACCTAGGATACTCACACCAAAATTCCGCGCATTTATGCATTACGCTATCATGACAGTTAACCCCTGCTGTACCGCAACGCCTGTTTAATTATATTCTAGCTATATTTAGATGATTTTGTATAGTTTAAGAAGAATCTGTGGTTGTCAAAAGGGTTAGGTGAGATAGTTTGAAGCCTGTCAATTGTTGGAGGCCCTTTTGAAACTGAATAAAATCGTTTAATAGCAGCCAGAATGAAGGTAAAAGGACGTCTCCGGTACAGAAGGGGTTAAATAATTGTGCACAAACCTACAATTTATTATGCAGTTTCGAATCCTGCATATTAATCTGAGCATATACAGTACATACATTCCAACTGTGCTATGGTAGCCTAATATATAGACGAATGAAAGGAGTAATACCATACCTTTCATCTATGTCTATCTAGCCTTCTTAACATCTATGTACCTTACCTTTGCTTCAATAGGAATACATAAATACTGTAGGTTCGCTGCCTAATCTCTCTTTCTCTCTCTCTCTCTCTCCCTGTGTGTGTGTGTGTGTTTTCAAAAGAACCCCGGGATACCTTTAACTCTCTACTTCCCCATCTCAACCTGCTTAGTCTTTCCCACCAGCTGCCTCTCTCTCTCTCTCTCTCTCTCTCTCTCTCTCTCTCTCTCTCTCTCTCTCTCTCTCATATATATATAATATATACAGTATATACAATATATATATATACTGTATATATAGGCCTATATATATATATCACAAATACACGTGGGTTGCATCAACCCAGGATCGAACTAAGGACAGTCAGGACGATAGTCCTTGCTTTAATCCACTCCACCACAGCGTGATACAGAATAGTTAACCATTTTCTCATTATAGTTTGGAGATGGAGTAATTTTACTTGGAATAAATATTGTATTCCATACCAAATCATAGGAACAATTTTCCAGAGTACACATCCAAGGGATTTTTACAACTATTCCCACGCAAGTCAGGTTGAATATATATATTTATTTATCTATTATTTTGTGTGGTCTTTGTTACTGTAATATTGTAGTTCACCCTTTCCTCTATCTATTGAGATATAATAGATTGTAGTAAACATAATTGTTTTTGCTCAAAATCGATATACTGTACTGTAAAATGAATATTTTGGGTATTCATGGACAATTATTTACCGCCAAGTACCAATATTAATCTTATTCATATAAAAATAACTGTTAATGATCAATTATGATGACATATCGGGAATAAGTGTGCAACATTATTCTTAACCCTTCTTTAGCGGGGCCCGACTTAAGTCCGTATCTAAAAAGCTGGACAATGTGGCGGGGCCCGACTTAAGTCTGTGTGCAATTTTGGCGCAATATTGACTCTGAGAGAGAGCCGAGCGGTGGGAGGAGCGTAGGTTGCCTCATGACAGCTCGCCACGACCGTCTTGGGCCCACTGACATGTACTCCACACTACTCCACCCTCTCTCACTCGCTACACACGTAACTATGTAACAAAATGACCGTATTTTAGCGATTTTGCCCTTCGGTTGCACGATCGTTGCAAGACAACCAGTGATCGTAGAAGAATGGTTCGGGTGTGATTGGAAAGCTCAATTTACGCCCTTTCAGGGATACATACTTGTATTACGCTCTGGCTCTTGTTTTTGCATGAAAAAGAGCACGGAGACAACCCCATTTATGGTAAAAACCCCTGCTGGGCGGCACGGTCAAATATACCTCCTAGGCCGCTCGTTGAGTGTTAATGCATACAAAAAATGTAATTTATTGCTCAGCATGTAACAACATTTTGGATGGTGTAAAATTGGAAAACAATTAATATTTCTTATATTTTTTTTTTCTATGTGATTAAGAGAGGCAAAAGGCAGAACTGCCTATAGCGAGTGCCTCCTCCATAGTTTAAAGAGTGACAGGGCCAAAATCAAGGGACGTTCGAGCCAAAATGACATTTCAATGTAATAATTATATCTTACAGGATTGTTTTCTAGTTTTGTAATAGTATGTGTCTTGCTCCATATTTGGATGTATAATTCATTACATGTAGAGGCAGATACAGTGGGTTAAAACAGAGCGATAACATTATCATCTTGCAGTAGTGCAGGTAGCACTTAAAAGAGTGAACAGCAGTGGTATTTACCCCAAAATGTGTGCAAGAGTGAGGGTTAAATTGAATCAATTTGACTTGAATTGCTTGAGAATAGTTGTGATAACCCCTTGTATGTGTACTCTGGGAAATGGGTACTATGACTTGGTATGAAATGACATATGTTCTCCATCTCCTAAACATCTATCTATCTATCTATCTATCTATATGCTCAGGCCCAATCCCCATTTTGGGGGTAGCCGACTCAAGACAGAGCAAGAACAGGGAAAACACAAAAACAACATAAAACAACAAATAAACACAGATAAAAAGCACAAACTCACACACATCCAGGTCACCCAGGAGAAGACCCAGAGACCAGGGTCACCAAGGTCGCACCAGCACTCCCCCGGGCCCCGACCACCCGGAGAGGTTCCGATCTCGGCAGGCAGACATGCAGCGGAGCCAAAGCCACAAGCCCTCCCACCACACTTCCAGGTGCACCCTTCATATTAATCGTCTCCCCGGGCCAGGCGCCTGATGGACTATTATCTAGTCCAACTTGCGCCCGACCCCTTACTCCAAATGACCACGTGTTCACTCAACTATTCACAAGCATTCTCCATTCACTCCTGTCCACCACCACTTCCCCTGCCTGATCTATAGTCATTCCTCTATCATCCAAAGCCTTTCTTACACAGTCTCTCCATCTCAATGGGGGTCTTCCTGCCCTTCTATCTCCCCTTGTACCTGACTCACATATTCTTTTTGTAAGCCTTTCATCTCCCATTCGTTCAACATGACCATACCAGCTCAGCACCCTTCTGTCCACTCTGGCTGACAACTGTTCCTGCTGCCCCACTCTCCTACGTATCTCTTCATTCCTCAATCTGTCTCTACGAGTAACTCCACACATACTCCTCAAGCAGCTCATCTCCATCACATCCAGCCCTCTTTTCTCCTTTTTCTTCAGAGCCCATGTCTCAGCCCCATACATCACTGTTGGCACAGTGATGTGCCATCTCCTAAACATGGATGATCTCCTAAACATGAAGAGAAAATTATAAATCTTTCTAACTCTACATCTACCCAACCTTTTGGATCTAGCTAAATACCTCTCCAACAATTTTACTTCCTCGTTTTTCCATACTATTTTCCACTCTGATGGCACCACTTTTACTTCTTCCTCGACAAAGCTCAAGCTATCGCAAAACACTTCACCTTGGATGATTCCAGTGCTATTCCTTATTCTTACTTATGCTTAACCCATAAATGGTGACCGTCCTCAATAGAGGTTTGTCTGGTGCACTGCGACCGTCCTCAATAGATCCAGAGCATAAAAAAAAAACTTAGAAAACACCCCAAACAAAGCAATTTGTGATTAGGTGAGATAATTCCCTTCCATTACTTGCTACCACTCCTATATATGTGTCCCCCTCCCCCCCTTCCCCTCATTTTCCCCCCTCCTCCATTATTATCTATTTTTCCTCTTATACCCTCTTTTATTGGGCAATTTTCGGCGCAAATATCCCTCACCTGGTCTCTTTAACACAGGCGAGGAAGCTAGAGATCCTTGCAATACACAGACTTCTATTCAGAGCCGTCAGTGTCGCTTGAGAGGTCAGAGAGGGAGCATATACGCCGCTCCAGCTCTTGCCTTATGATACGACCTTGCGGCAATAATACATCTTTTTCACACCCCAAATGCTATTCCCACTTCTTTCATTGCTCCTAACCCATGGACGGCGAGCGTCCTCATATGAGCCAAGGCCTAAAAAAAAAACTTTTAAAAGGCCCCAGTAGCACTTAAAAAAAACAAAAAAGGGTGTTTAAGTGAGATAATTCCCCTCCATACCTCCTATCACTCCTCCACATGTGTCAAAATCCCCTCCTTCCCCCCCCCCTCTTCAATTATCACCTATTTGTCCTCTTATTACCATATTTATTGGTGTATTTACCGTGCCAATATCTCCAAACCGATAGTAGGGTGTGGTGTTGCGTGTGTCGATGCGTGGGGAAGAGAGAGACAGAGAGAGAGACAAGCCTCACACCCTCAGTCGCTCTCCAGACACCGAGAGGGGAGGATATACGTCGCGGCTGCCTCACATTTCATGAATGACCGGTCGGCAATAATTCGCATTTTTTACTATCCAAACACTATTCCCACTTGTTTTATTGTTGTTATATGTTACTATCTTCATATTAAACGTAAAATAGGCGCATATGAATAAGTAATTGCGATATTTATCGTAAAATGACGATTTTAGGCGGGAATGGAGCCTAATATTGCCCCCCAGTTACATGGTGTTCACTACACACAGCTCGCCGTTGTTGGGTTAAATGTTCATATGTTCAAAATAAAAGTATAATAGTTGCGTATGGATAAGTAATAATTATATATATATGGTACTATGACGATTTTCGTCAGAATAGAACCAAATACCTCCACTTGGCGGGAGGGTTTGAACCATAGCTTCGTAGTTTATGAGTTAATATCCTAATCTTTCATAAGGAAGTATCTTCTGCCCACTCTGGGTACAATTATTTAGAAGGCAGACGGACCAGATGTTGTTCCTCCTGTTGTACTCAAAAACTTTTCTTCTGTGCCGACTCCCTGCCAAGTCAAACTCCTCCGTCTCTATCTTTCCTCTAACATCTTCCCTTCTTCCTGGAAGTTTGCTCTTATTCAACCTGTCCCAAAGAAGGGTGACCACTCTCATCCCTCCAATTAATCTCAATTTTATCATCTCTAAAGTATTTTATATCTATTCTTAATTTGCTATTTCTTGAGCATTTATCTTCCCATAATCTATTTTGGATCACCAACATAGTTTCCTTAAGGGCCACTCTACTGGTGATCTCCTTTCTTATCTTACTAACTCTTGGTCATCCTCCTTTTGGGATTTCGGTGAGAGCTTTACTATACTATTGCGCTAGATATATCGAAAGCTTTTTATAGAGTCTGCCACAAATCATTAATTTCTAAGTTACCTTCCTTTGGTTTCTATCCCTCTGCCTGTGCCTTTATTTCTAATTTTCATTTGGCCGCGCCATAGCGGTGGGTGTAGACAGCCATCGCTCACTTCCTCAACCTGTCAACTCTGGTGTTCCTGAAGGTTCTGTCTAGTCTCCAGTTTTCTTTTTAATATTCATTGATGACCTCATATCTACCTCTAGTCCTACCAACTCATATGGTGATGACTCTACTTTACACTATTCAACTAGTTTTACACAACGACCCACCATACAATTACTCCAAATCTCACGTGATGAGGCCATCACAAAGTCTATCTTCTGACTGGAGCAGAGAAAGTCTTGAAAATTTCAATGCTTCCAAAAGCCAATTTATCCATCTTTCTACCTGTCACAATCTTCCACACGACTATTCCTTACTTGTCAATAATACACAGATGCACCCTTCATCTTTGTATCAGTTTTATTGGTGATTCTTTTTCCCCTGATCTTTCTTGCTGACATTTTGGTAAAACAGCTTCCCAGAAGCTAGGTGTGCTCAACCATCTCTGTGGGTTCGTCCCCCCCACCCAGATTCTTGATTTGTACAGAGGCACAGTGCACCCATGTATTTCATGTGTGGGGAGGCTCCATCCATACCTCACTTCACGAAATGGTAGTCAAAAGTAATACGTCTTGTCAACTAACTTCTTCTTACTAATTTCCTACAATATCTCTCTACACGCCGCAATACTGCATCTCTCTCACTCGTCTACCGCTATTAAAATAATCCGTGTTTCAAAATAAATATAAAATGTGTATTTGCCAAAGGAAACAGAAATGGTACACAAGTTAAAACAAATAAATGTAATCTTGGCAGGGTCTGCCCAGCCAAACCATTTTTGTAGGCCTATGAAATTGTTTTGTATTATAGTCAACACTGAAATAAGCACAAATAGAAACCCACATTCAAAGAAAAATGGATAAGTGAACATTAATAAACTAATATGTACACATTCCTATCAACATAATCTCACCACATACATCTATACATATAATTTATAAACACATCTGCACGTAATGCATACACAGTACAAATATACAGTATACCGTATACTCTACTGTATATTTGTGCATCTAAGCTTTGTCTCGCAAGCAAAACACACAGAGGCAAATCAAGTAAACATACATACATACACGTTTATACATACATTTTAAATATAATGCAACCTGATATAGCGCAATGGATAAATGCACTGAATTTCGGTGTGAGCATCCTAGGTTCGAATCCCTGGACTGCCACATGTATTTGTTGATTTCAGTAATTGAGTTTAGGAGTAAAGTCGGTTGGTGGAGGTAACATAATAATGCATTCAGGTTCAGGGGTAGTTTAAAGAGAGGCCTTCGTTACGGTTAAGGCCCCATTAATTACTCCTTCCATTCATCTATCCATAGCCTATGATAGCGTAGTTGGAAAGTGTGTACATGCTTAGATTGATATGCAGGATTCGAAACTACATAATACATCGTAGGCTTGTCCACCATGCTTTAACTGTCTTCGTAGCGCAATGGATAAATGCACTGAATTTTGGTGGGAGTATCCTAGGTTCGAATCCCTGGACTGCCACAGGTATTTGTTGATTTCATTATTTGAGCTTATGAGTAAAGTCGGTTGGTGGAGGGAACATAATAATTTAATGTTCAGACATTAAAACACATGTTCATACACACACAGGTTACAATGAAAACATGCAGAGATATCCATCTATTGATATTCAAAAATTCACATGCAATCACCCAAAAATATATACTAATATAATTATGTACTGTACATACATACATATGTTCACACATAATAAGATGCTCATACACATACCTGAGTCAATATTTACATATATGTTCCTGTATATTCCTACATACTCATTACAGAATACAAAGTTCAAATACAAGGCATAGGCTATGTATAGATATAAACACACATAGAAACACACAGAAACAGTACACACATGCAAACATTCAGTAATAGTTACATAATAAACGTATCAATACTTTAGCAGACACATACGCATTTTGGCTAAATTCTCTAATACAAAAGTGAACCAATTTTCGTTCTTCTACTCAACAAGTAGGCTCTGGAACTCTCTCCCTCAATGTGTCTTTCCTCATCCTATGACTTAATGCTTCAGGTTCCGTGTGTCCAGACATTTTGACTCTAACGTACCTTAAATTTGGCTGTCTATAACTCATTGAGCTATGGGGGTACACATGTTACAGGAAGCCTTGTAATTTTTCTGCTTCATACACATAGAAATAGCAAAACACAACATTATTCTTTATTCACGCCGTGGTGGAGTGGGTTAAAAAACATGGAGTCTCGTCCTGACTGTCTGTGGCTCTATCCTGGGTGTGTATATAAATAAATAAATACAGTATATATATATATATATATATATATATATATATATATATATATATATATATATATATATATATATATATATATATATATATATATACAGAGAGAGAGAGAGAGAGAGAGAGAGAGAGAGAGAGAGAGAGAGAGAGAGAGAGAGAGAGAGCATTATAGGAAACTCGCGGAACGACTTCCAGGGATTTATTGTGAAGTCTGCTGTGAATATTTCATTGTAAATTTACATAATCGTGAAGTCGAGCATATTCTCGAATGCTACGTTTTCGCTGATTTTGCATTAGTTAATTGGTTAAAACATTTAACATTCAAGAATATTATCAGCGGAGCTTGATTACTAAATTACAGGTTTCTTAGTGTCTCGTTTTATCAATGTCTGTGTTCAAAATTATGTGAATTGATGCTTGCTACACTGCAAGTTCCACGTGAGCAAAATATATCACATGCTCTGTAACAAATAATGCTCGCGTGATAAGCGTTTTGCTCAACAATTTAAAAATATGTCAAGCTTGCTGAACACAATAATCATGTATATCAATGTGTTCTGTAGTGCATGTCTAACCAGTGAAGATATATAAATGAGCTTCAAGTTAATACTCTTGTAATGTGCAGCAGCTTTGAAACAGTCTATGAGTTGTACTTAAGTTTTGCTTAAGTTTAGCCTTTCAATATTTTATGACGCAGTCCTTTAGTTTATTGGGGATAACATTATATGATATTACTCGACTTAAAAAGAATCCGGGTTAGTAGGGTGGGAACTAAGATAATTTGTACTCCATTGGAATCTAAGAGGGACTCCATTAAGGGGAGATTTCAACTTGAGGGATTTTTTTCTGGACCCCTTTCTCCCTCATGTTGAGCCCCATTGCTTTTGAGAATTTAAGACGTTCGACCCAGCAGTTTTTCAATTTTAAGAACTTTCGCTCCATTTCTGTAAATTTTAAGACCTTATGTGCCATTTACTGTAGGTGTCGATTTTTTCCTGGCGAGCGATAGCGAGCCTGTAATTTAGGAGGAACCGGCCTTTGGCCGGGAAATTTTTCTACCTAAAAATGTACAAATTTATCTTGAAAGGGGGTCAACGGGGTGTAAATTTTAAGTTTGATGGAGGTCTACGGAACCAACTAAACACTTCCCCTTAACTGAGTACAATAGCTTAAGGGGGGATGGGCGTATTTATTTGCTTATTTATTTATCTTAATAGTATATTGATAGTTTCCTCCCTATTCCTGCATCAAGCTTAAACATACACCCCAAGACCATCCTTCAATATAAATGTGTACACTTGTCGATAGAAAAATGTCCCGGCCAAAGGCTGGTTCCTCTTAATTTTACAGACTTGCTATCGCTCGCCAGGAAAAAATCGACACCTAAATAACACGAAAAGTCTCAATATTAACAAAGAAATGGGGCGAAAGGTCTTAAAATCACCAAACGAATGGGCCGATCGTCTTATAATATGAAAACTAATGGTGCTACACACGAGAAAGATAGGAGACCAGAACAAACAACTACCTCCCCTTAATGGTAACCAAACCAAAAATGTAAATGGGGTTACCGTATGAGAGGGTTTGTCTTTTACATCTAGTAAGGAACTATGGATTCATGATTTATGCGAGGGGCTTTATTTAGGTAGCCAATAACATGGAATCTTACAAAAATAGCCCATCATATACAGATTCACTACGTATTAAATTATTCTCATGACTTGATCCCATTACATAGCATAGAGTTTTTTTACCTGTCAACACTTTCATTGTTTAATAAGCAATATTTGTTTGATTTTTTGTTTTACAATATAATTTAAGTTTGTTCGACTATTTTCGCCGTATCATCACTCTTTGCGCTTCGTAATGGAATTTGTAATTAAGAGAGCAATATCAATTACAGTGCGTCGCATAAATATGAGCAATGTCGAATGAAAGTTTATGTGTCGGTTACTGTTTGTAAAAAGGTTTATTCTGGCTGAAAACAAGTATATTATTCAAAATGTATTACACAAGCAGCATAGGCATAAACATGTATGTGCAGTCAAGTAATTTTTACTAATAATGTGTATCCTTCTTTCTCAGATGTGAGGCAAGAGCTGCAGAATCAGACCAAAGAGTAAAAACGTAAATACCAAAAACTACGAGAGAAGAGACAGTAGAGCTATACTTGGAGAAGAAAATAAACGGGCTCTGCTACAACAATACCTCGGTTTGACGGTAAGTGCAATAGTAATATTTCGGAAATATGCTAACCCTATTAAAACCTTGCATTATAGTAGGTTCTATACATTCCTTGAATATAATGATATAGAAACACCATACTATACATTAGTACACAGAGTAGTACATCAATAGTGCACTACACCAAATTTAACATACTGTAATATGCACAGCTATATTTACCGATACCGACATAAAAGAATGAAGCAACATGATCAGGTTAACCTACACAAAGGTTAGTGTATCAATAGGTGTTTTTAATCTAGATAGTTAATTTCTGACAGCTTGATATTCTTCACAATCTGATTAAAATATTGATTGAATAGCTAACACAAGATATCATAATATGGTTGGCACGATTACAACCAGTGTACTAACTCCCATGAATGCATTAATTTTTTATGATTTTTTTTTTTTTTTTTTTAAGGACACAGATTTTAGATAAGTAGTTAGTAACCTTTTAGGGTGCAGTGTACCTTATATAAATGGAGGACACGCATTAGGACAGTGTACTGATTGGACCCCTGCACCAGCTCTTCACCATTGGCTCTTTCCATCGGCCAATCAGCTTGCAGCCCCACCACCTGCCTCTCCACACTACCATGGCCACCAACAATATTACCTGTGGTACTGTCAAATGGTACAATTATAAGGCAGGCTATGGCTTCATAACTACGAAGAGTAACGAGGATGTCTTCTGCCACCACACCAACATTATCAACAACAACAGCAAGAAGAAAGCCTCACTAAGAAATGGTGAAAAACAGTGACTTTTACCATCAACACAGGGAGACAGGGACGTGAAGCTACCAACATCACAGGCCCTGAAGGAGCTCCAGTCAAGGGCTCCTCTTTCTCCCCACGGAATGCTCCACCAGAGTCGACACCACCTACAACTACAACAGATGGGGAAGAAGTACTGAGGGCCAAGATCTTTGCCTGTATTCAGTCAGCCATGGCCATTGCTGGCCCAGACAAACACCAACTCTGCCAGCTAATCCCCTGTCTGTTGTCACACAACAATCTTCCCACCATCACCATACCTCAGAAGGCCTTCTCCGCGACCCCTGCAAACATCAAAAGGGCGTCAACAAAGAAAAAGCCCCCCAAGACACAAGATCGAGTTCCAGAACTACAGGAATCTCCAACTCTTCACATCCATGAAGAACACCAAGAAGAGGACGAGACACAAATGGAACCCGAGGAAGCCAGAGCACCATCATCACCACCAACTTCCCCCAACACCAAGCCAAAATCGCCCAGAAAGAGATCCCCAGTACCACTTCTTCCCCTCCCGACAAACCCGGAGACAATAACAAAAATCGCCAAGGAGACGGAATCGGGAGAAGGCACCATCGAGCTTGCAGAACTAACACTGGGCAGTATTGGATTCATCTGTGACGTCTTTGAACAAGATCCCGACGTTATGAGGAAAGCATATTATTATATTAATCAAGAAGACTTGGAACGAACTCTCACAGATGAAGGAAAAAACAAACTGAAAGCAAGACTCAACAGATCAGATATAGATATCCCTAAGTTAAAATCATTCTTATCAGCACTTTAGTAACTTAAGTACAACAATAAAGCATGAATGAAAGTTTAAAAAAAAAATGACTAGACAAACAAAATAAAGTAATAAACATCCCTCAACAACAGCAAGGTGGACGGCCCACTAACTTTTCTCTTCCACTGTATTTCATCTTTCCTACTTTCTCTTCCCTCCACCCACTCTGAGGTGCCTCTCTTCCCCCCCCCCCTACCTTTAAAAAAAAAAAAAAAAAATGAAAAAAAAAAACAGAGTACAAGGGATTGGAGTTCTTGCAGAGAGGCTCCAGTCCTGACGTTATTCTTGACTTACAGTGTGCTGGCTTAATACTCCACTAGGGTTGATAACCTCTGAAGTCCTATTTTAACTAACTGAGGACAGAGTACACGGTCACAGTATGTAAGGTGTTATTTATAAGTTACAAAAGAAGTGCAAACTGGTATGTTGAAGGTGACTTATCTAAATGCTTGTAATTAATATTAATGGAGTGGATGCATATAATTATTATACTATTTGGTAAGAAGGTAGAATCTGAAGAAGCAGGACATAGATATGGAAGGGAGAGTGGGGAACATATGAGGGCAGCTAATATGTATTTTAGTGGTGTTGTAGATAAGATCTTACGTTAGGTAGGAATTTATATCTTTTATATTTGAGATCTCTTACATATATAGTCATGTTGTTATCGGCAAAGGGAGTGTTTTGTGTATTGCTTAAGATATATCTTTAGTACGGATTTCAAAGATAGAAAACAGCAGTACTAGCTGAATGTACAATGCTCTGCTACTCAGAGGGATAGTCTTTAAAGGTGTCTCAGGACATCATGGTTGGTTGTCATGATGCCTGATTCTGGTTTGCTTTCTACGAGGCTGATGGCTGGATTGGTGAAGGTGTTATGTGCCTAAGGGATAATGAAGTTACAGTAACCTGGGTAAACGTTACTGTGCCAGTGCTATGGGTAAGCGGCACTGGTTGTTCCACCTGGGTAAGCATAGCATAAAGGAAAACCTGGGTAAGTGTTCACCTTCCAGCCTGGCTAAGCGCTGGAGGTGAGCTGCCGAATAGTTTCTGCATCCTAGCCTGTACCCTCTTTCGGTACAGGGAAGTAGAGGCTCGCTTTCGGGGATGAAGGGCAGGGGTGGTCCTTATGGTATGGCCCCAGGTTAGCCTGTCTCTCATAGAGGTGTTGGCTGCTATATTTCTGGTGTGATATAGACCCCCCTTCATTGATGTATCTGGCAGGGAAGATATTAAGGGGTCATTTGGTTCCCCTTCCCTCCTGACGCCGGGGAGGTGGATGTCGCGGGGAAGAATCCTGAAGAAGTCTCAGCTGCTGGTGGGGGTTGATCAACGTCTGCTTTGATACATTGCTTAGGTGCCAGAATACATAGCGGACAAAGATCATTTTGGTGGAGAGGCTGCTGGGTTGTGAGGGAAAAGGTGTTACTGCTGCTCTGATTGTAGGCCGACTGTTTACCTTTGACCTAGGTCTGGGGCTAACATTTACTTGTGAGAACGTGAAAGTACAATCAGCTAGTCCCAGACGGGTGGGGGGTAGAAAGGCAGCCTGAATGAGTCATAGTTGTGTTAGTTGTGGTGGGGTTAGGTAGGGGTGCTGGGAACGGAGAGGGGGAGGAGTGAACTTTGGTGGTGGAGGGGGTGGTGGCATAGGTGGTGGGTTAGGGTCTGGATAGGAGACTATCCAGTACAACGTAGTACAACGTAGAATGACAAAAAATATCCATAATATTAGAAATTTTCCGTATGAAGAAAGGTTGAAGAAATTAGGCTTACATTCGTTAGAGAGACGCAGAGTTAGAGGGGATATGATAGAGGTATTCAAGGGGGTTAGTGGGATTAATATAGGGGACATGAAAAATGTACTAAAGTTCAGTGATAGCGAAAGAACTCATACAAATGGTTTCAAATTAGATAAATTTCGTTTCAGAAAAGATATAGGCAAATATTGGTTTGGTAACAGAGTTGTAGATGGGTGGAATAGGCTACCAAGTGATATAGTGGGATCGAGAACGATAGGGAGCTTTAAGATAAAATTAGATAGGCATATGGACGAGATGGGTTGGGTGTGAGGGGGCTCTACCAGGTGTGGGCCAATCGGCGCTCAGCAGACCTCCGTAATCTTGTGTTAATCCCTGACCATTTTGGTGGGGGCAGTACTCAAGGTATTAGTGAGTTGGGCCTGTAATTGGGGTTGGGTGTGACTTATATGCCTTATATGGGCCGATCGGCTTTTTGCAGACTCCTATTTTCTTATGTTCTTATGTTCTTATGTAAATACTGGACAGGAGGGGGAGGTTAAGGATGGGGTTCTAGATGAGTTGAAGTAAATTTGGTTTCCGAGAAGAGTCTATATTTTGGTTTATTCATCAGACATGGCGGTTTATATAAATTCTGGCTTCTCCGTGAAAGTTAATTATTACTTGGAATAAATTGGAATGATGGTGCATGAGCCTAGGAACTTGTGTTGCAATTTATTTTTCACTGCCAAGTTAAGGAGTACTAGTTGTTCTCCTAATGTTAACAGGTTATTGTTGTGTGTGTGGGGGGGGGGGGGGGGGGTCCTTTGTCGAGGTTTTGATAGGTCTACGATATGTGCAACGTGTCTTGATGTGCGCAAGGGTGTGTGATGGTTCATCTGTGAAGTTGGGTCCGGATGCAAGATGGCGGGTGGTAGAGGAGGTATTACGGAGGCTTTAAGTGAGGTGTATTTTTACATTGTTTTCAAACGTTTCCATGTTGCTAATGATGAGACCTTTTGGCAATGTAGGGGAATGTTCGAAGGCATTTGCAACTTGTTCTACGTTAACATTTTTCGTAAATACGACAGCTGAAATCATACAGTGGGGTTGGTGGGGGCTTCTAGGTGGGGTCAGAATATGAAGGTGGTGGGGGTGGGGCGTAGTATTGATACCCACTTTTGGTGGTGGGGATGTATCGTACAAGCTAGCGAGATCATTGCAGGGGCGATTAGGTGAGTCTAGTGTATATTTTTTCGAGTTTCACGTATTTCAGTGGGCGACCTTCACAATTAATTTGGGCGTCTAGCAATTGCAAAAGATCTAGTCCCCTAGTGGTGAGTGCTTTTGCCACCAGGAGTGTTGACTTTTATAGTGGACCTGGTGGAGTGTACCTGGGGAGTGTCACCGCGCATGAACAATAGGCCATTTTTGGCACCTATTAATTTAGTGGTGGAGGCACGTAGAGGTGCCAAAAAGATGTTGATTTTTGGAGAAGTAGTTCGTGGTGATGCAGGATCGGGCAGCTCCTGTGTCTAGAAGTAATTTGGCCTGAGTGTCATTTTGTAGTAGTTAGTCATAGATTGGTGGTTTAAGGAAGTTGCTGGCTACCCCCGCCACTGGAAGTGGTGGTTAGCATCGATCTAGTGATCTTACCCTTGCGGTTCAGAATCTGGATCGGCTATGTGCAATTCCTCGACTTCTTGGTAGAAGTCCTCTAAGGATTCTGTGCCTTGGGGCTCTGTGGAGCCCTCCTCCGGGTAGGTGTGTGGAACTCGTTTGGTGTAGTGCCTGCCGGATGAGGGGTGAGCGTGGTATACCTTTTGTAATCTATCCTGATTAAAGTGAGGGTTTCATGGGGGTGGGGTGGGTTGGAGCATCCGGTTTTGGAATATATGCACTGCCCAATATTGAAAGCAGGTTGGAATTTCAAAGGGGTCTATGGTGGTGGTTACGGTTGATACTGGGGGTAGGAGGTTTCTTTGGAGGGATAGGAGGAAGTTGATGGGTGGGTGCGAGGCTTGGGGGTTTCGGAGGGGTGGGGGTGGTGGTGAGAAAGATTTTGGGGGTAATTTGTTTGGGTTGAAAATTGTTTCTGTTTCGCCAGGTTTGTTTGGGTTGGGGCTTGATGGGGACTCTCCTAACGGCCGCGCATACTGGGTTTGTGGATACTTCTTGGGCGAGCAAAAGTTTGTGGTTGAAAGTAATTATGTCTTTGTTTGCATAGGTGGGATCGTGTAGGGCTGTAGGCGAATTGTTGAGTGACGGACGCAGGAAGCACACACATGAGTTGGTCGAAATTAGTTTTTTCAAGATTCTGATTGTCAGCTGTGGCATATTTCCTGAGGAGTTGAAGTGTTTTGTCAAAATTGTCCTTATACTTTATAGAATTTAATTTCTGGAGGTCCACTATAGGTCCTAGTGACTGCTGGAAAGAATTTCGCATCACGGTTTTTATTCCTAATCAAGTTAGCTCATCATTTATTTTTGCCGCCAAAGAAGGGTTAAGGTAAGAATATCTTTGATATGAGGGATTGAGAGAGATCTTATATCTATTACACATATATTCGTATTGTTGAAAGCAAGAGGATATTTGTGAGTATCGTTGAAATTAAATCTTTAGTAGGGATCTCAAGGATAGGGAACAACAATACTAGCTGAAGGTACAATGCTCTGCTATCTCAGAAAGAGTGTCTTTCCAGGTGTCTCAGATAGGCCCTGGTTCTCTCGTCTTCTTCCGGTTCGCTTATTCTCGAGGGTCGTCAGGGTTGGTAATTGTGGCACCTGGTTCTCGCTTTCTTTCTGCTGGGCTGGTGGCTAGCTTGGTGAAGGCGTTGTGTGCCTAGGGGATAATATAGTTGCAGTAAACTGGGTAAGCATCACTGTGCCAGTGCATGAATAAGCAATACTGGTTGTTCCACCTTGGTAAGCATTCTCCTTCCAACCTGAGTAAGTGCTGGAGGTGAGCTGTCGAACAATTTCCTCATCCTGGCCTCTATCCTTTTTCGGTGTTGGTCGGTAGGGGCTGGCTTTCAGGGAAGAAGGGCAAGGGTGGTCCTTATGATATGACTAAAGGTGAGCCCCTCTATCATGGTGGTGTTAATTGTAGGCCTAGTGCGACATGGGGCAGGTAGTGGAGATTAATTTTCTGTTGCTGGCCGTGGAGGGGAGGGTGTCTACTTCTGTTCTCTTTGATGAGAGCAGTTGGCAGATACTGTTATATATCTGGCGTGACATTGGCCCTTCTTCCTTGGTGCCTCTGGCAGAGGAGAAAAAGGGCCATATAAATGGCAAGGATGCCGGCAATACTGGTAGTGGTGGCTAGGTTGGTTGGTAGCAATTGTTTTAATCCTGCATTCTAGCATTGTTGCAACCTGGAATTATGGCATATCAGTATTTTAAATTGGCATACCTTTACAGGTTACCATAATGTCATTCACTATCTCATACAAAAGGTGCTTTAATACAGCTAAATTATAATCATGAGACTTGTATGACTTCGTGATTGCAGCTCTAACTATGTTGCATAGGTGCAGTCAGGCACATTAGTTGTGTCCCGCCTCCATATTTTCAAATGTCTTGATAGCCTAGTGTTTAGTTGGCGGAATTTCGGTGTGAGTATCCTAGGTTCGAGTCCTTGGAGTACCACATATATTAATTACTTTCATTGATTTCACTAGTTAGGGTTATTTGTAAATTAATTGGCGAGTTTGTGAAAACAAAAATGAATATAGTAATTGAGATATAATATTACACACCCACACACACACACACACACACACACACAAAGCTATATTAGTTATTCAAGCTTTGATTAATTTGGCTGAGGAGTATTTTTGTCATTTATGAGAAAAGGAAAGTGTAGTTCAATTTACGAATTGAGACACAACTATTTAGCGTGCTTGTATCCAGTGCTTTGACGGAACTTATATAAATTAGGATAATCAATATGGTTTAATAGAATTATCTGAACGTACATGATTTAAGATAAACAACAAATAGATAAATGGTTCTACTCATAATTAAACTGAGAATTTTCATGTATATAATAATTAATTTGACATGAATATATATACTGTATATACTGTATATACACTAATTGTAAACATGCTTTCTATTTTCCGCAGACTCGTCTTGGAACATCAATTTGTTTACAAGAGGACAGCGTACATCAAGGCTGAAGATCTCGGCAATTGTTCAGCTATGTGAGAGTGTGATTGTGGCCCCGGTATATTCTGATTCGAGGTCACTGAAAAGTCACCGAGCATATTAATTGTCATCGATCAATAGAATCCTAGTCAAGATTGTTCTAGTCCTAGCAGTTACGTGATGAGACACAAGCTGCTCCTTTCACAGCGTGGACTTAATGGTTTCTCAGAAATCACAATAACGTTGTATGGGAAATTAGCCCATCAAATATTTACGAGGCATAGTCTCACTAACTGTGTATGCAAGTGATCTCACTCATGCCTCACATTATCAGTTTCAATTGCTGGCATTCATAGCCGAAATCAGCATATTTCATTTTATAGAAGTATATTAACACATTTATCTGCAACAACAATCTACCTCGGATATATCTACAGCAATCAAGTGCATTTGTAATATAAGAAAATAACCATTACTAATCAAACGTTAAAATATTGAAGCATGATGCTTAGAGAATTATAATTAAAAAATCGATCACCTAACATAAATTGAATGTTCTTAAAGGTAACTGAATATCTACATGAGAAATAACGTCTCTACAATCTAAGTGCAATACGAAAATACTGGAAGTGCAACTAATCAGAATCCAGCCAATCTGCTGCTCCTCATTATATCTTTGAAGAGCTAACAGTATCTGGCCTCAATAGACGCAACCAAAATATTCCTAGCCGCAATATCATATGATTAAAATATACTCAGGTTGTCGGCCTACCAACACCATCTTGCAATCTAGCTAAGCATTAATTTGTATTCAAGCATTCCAAGTCAACTGAGCTACCTTACATCCTATCGTCCGTGTAGCATCTTATGATCAACCTGGTCGCACCCACATTCAACAAGACCAACAGCAAATAACACCATCTCTAGCCACGCAACCAAGTTTCAGCTTGAAGCCTTCACCTCAGAAGCTCCAGTACTTCGAGCTCTTATGTACAATTCCAGCTACTTGTCACCAATTTCATTTTGATACCACCACATTCCAGCTCCCTGCCGTCACATTCAAGATTCTTGCTACACACCTTACCAAAATAAGAAATTACCACTCTATCGTCTCCCTACTATTTCCATAATCCGAGCTTCACCATCAACCAATTCCAGCTCTCTACCACTGAAATTGTCAGCACAAAACCTCCGCTACCACTCAGCTCTACCTCCTGCCGCCCATCTCACCAACCCCACCATGAAACCACGGAGAAGGGAAGGGTGGGCGTGGTGACTGTGATGGGCCGCGGTGGTGGGTGCGGCAGTGAAGCGGGTATGATGATGGGCGTGGGTCTCCCGGGATGAGCGCCCGATGAAGAGTGGGTGGTGTGGCTGGGGGCGAGGGCTGGGGGCGGTGCTGGTGGTGCTGCTCAGTGTGTTGGGGGTGGCAGGGGCCCTGGGAAGTAGTTCATGCCCCCAAGCCTGCGTCTGTAAATGGAAGGTCAGTTGAGTTGTGCATGACCCTTGTCTTTTTTTCGCTCAATTTTGTTTACATTGGTGTTCTTTATAAGGCCTTCCCTTTATTGAGAGAGAGAGGGAGAGAGAGTTTGCTTGTTTGTGTGTATGACTGTGTGGCTCATCCATCATTCCAGTTTTCAGTAACCGACTTTTGATTAAAACCAGAGCAAACTATGCTTACTTCATAATTATAATAAATATCCATATATTGGAATCCGTTTCACAGTAGTACTACTATCTATCCTTCTGTATTATTTTTTCCTTCTGAATTCCGCTTAGCCTTTGTTTATACTCAACCAAGTTCACCATTTTGTTCCCTGACAAAACTTGCCTGATGGGATTTAGTACGAGTCGTCTTACAATCTCCTTCAATTTTTGTTGTCAGAGGCATAGAGAATGTGATGGACGTGTTTATCCACCCGTTAATAGGATTTGAAATTCCATGCCTTATATTATTGGAAAGATTGATTTTCGTGGATCCCTCTAGTAAGTGCATACATTAAATGTATTCCTTCTGTCCTACCTGAAAGTATAACAAAGTAAATACTTTTTTGATTTTTTTTGTTTTGTTTTTTTGCAAAAGACCTCCGTCTACGTATTGTGAAAAACCTGTTATCCTCCGGTTAATAGCTGGGGTGAGAAACAGTGAATTGTATGATGGATACATGTTTTTATTAATACGTGTTGCTAGCCCCAAACACGCGAGCAACTGTGGCTTACAACCATCCGACACATCTCCTTTTATTTATGTACACCAAACATGTTAAATACAAAAATCCTCGATTCATAAATACATTCAATTAATACACTAAATTATAAAATGTCTCTCTCTTGAGCAATACATTGTTACTCTGATGATGTGAACGATTTTTAATAGCTTAGGCTAAGAATATTATATGGTAACATATTGTATTTTACATATGGTTGGGTACATCCATTAAGGTTGTATTGCCATTAGTTTAAGCTAATACACAATACAGTAGGTAGATACATTATCTCGGTTTTGCAAAATAATATTTCCAATTTTAGAGAGTATACAAATATACAAAATTAATGTATGAATCCAAATAATATATATGTATCACAGATGTTCTATTGTTTATACATTATTATTGCTATCATTAGACGATTATGTACAACATTAGGAATCAAGAGGCTTACAACTTCCTCGTGTAATTCCTTAAGTACAGTAATACCTTAGTCCGTTATGGCTAACACTAAACTATTTTATTACGCTAAGACAAGTGCGCCGGTTGTCAAAAGGAAAAAACATCCGATTTCGACCATACAGTATATGAACCAGATCTCGGAATTCACTTTAGCGTTACCGTGCAGAGGGTCTTATTCTATATATATATATATATATATATATATATATATATACATACTTATATACACGCGTAGAAAGGATATACAGTAGATAGTCAACAAAAAAGGTGTTCACATAATATATATGTATTTTATTTTTGTATTTATTTTGTTATGTTTTGTTATACAAATTCAAATATGATTTGTACTGCAGATATTACTACACTTAGTAAACGTCTCTGATGGTAAAGATTTTATAGGTTTTTACTTGATAATAATATTTATTATGTTCTATCCAACAACCAACTCTACTCCTAAAATCGATTAATGCAATTTAACAAACACATGTGGCAGTCCGTGGATTCGAACCCAGGACGCTCACACCGAAAATCAACACCTTATACATTGCGTCACGAAAGTTTCAATAATATGACAAATATTACGAAACACAATATTAATATAAATAATAAAGTGTCCAAAAAGGGTGAAACAAAGAGTTATGAACTGTTACACAAAGCAATCAATATCACTTACTATAAGACCACTTTTGCAATTGTTGAACTCTATACGTCACACACGATATTTACAACACCAGAAAACCAAGAAAGTCAGGGTATGTGTAGCATCAGTGTCAAGTTTAGCTTCTTTAGCTATAGTTCATATTCTCTCTTTCTCTCTCTCTCTCTCACTCACTCACTCACTCTTACTCTCTCTCTCTCTTTCTCTCTCTCTCTCTCTCTCTCTCTCTCTCTCTCTCTCTCTCTCTCTCTCTCTCTCTCTCTCGTAATTAGCGCATCTTAAAAGTGATATGCTTCTATATTTAATTGAGGCAAGCTAACCTGGCATAGAAGTTCCTCCCCCATTCCTACCTAGACAGGATACATGCAACACGGAGAATAATTGACTGGGGATGGCTGAAGCGTATTTGTATAGAGTATATGTATTTTAATGATTAACTGTTGATGAACAATGACGTAAGAAATTATACATTAGATATATCATTCATGAATAATTATATTATACTAATATTTCAATATCGTCCGTGAGTCAGTCACGAGATGCGTTCATAGTCTTAGCCAATAGGAGCTTTGAAGTCGCCTCAGGCTGACCTGGCAAACATTGGAAATTCTACCTTTCTATACCAAACGTGGACAGTTATATGGCTATTCTGTGCTAACATCTTCACAGTTAGTATACCGTATATATACTGTATATATAAATATATATATGTATATATATATATATATACTGTATATATATATTGTATATATATGTATATATATATATATATATATATATATATACTGTATATATATATTGTATATATTATATATATAAATATATATATAGATATATATATATATATATATACTGTATATATATATATATATATATATATATATATATATATATATATATATATATATATGTATATATATATATATATATATATATATATATATATATATATATATATATATATATAATTATTATATATAATTATGTGATATTGACTGGTTGCATGGACAGCGCAGCTTACACAGGAATAACAGGACCAGGGTTATGACAAACATCTTGCAGGCAGAAGTTTATTAACTCGACTACGTTTCGGACATCTCTACGTCCATCTTCAGTTATATACTGTAAAGCAGAAGTGAACACAATGTTTAAAAACATGTAGAAAATAAAATAATGTGGGCAAAGAAAGCCAAAATAGCAGGAACTCTCAGAAAAATCAACTAAACATGTAATACCAGAAAAAGTTTATACAATTGTCTCTGTATTAACTTTTTCTGGCATTACATTATATATATATATATATATATATATATATATATATATATATATATACAGTTTATATATTGGTGGTGTAGAATAGGCCATTACACGCAGAATGGGTAATAGAAGTTACTGGCATTTAAAAAGTTGCAATGCAAATAAACTTGCATGAATATTTTGTTTCTATTTGTATGAAGGAAACAAAAGGCAAAGCTGCCTGTAACAAGTGTCCCACCCAAAGCTGAAAGAGTGATAAAGACAATGAAATTCAGCGTTAATCGGAAGAAAATGTCCAGGATTTTAGCGCGAGAGAATTGTGGTAAAAACACGATACCTTGTAAATGTCATGACGGTGGTGCACGACCGGGTTCGACCTGGGAAAACTGATGCATGGCGACAGCTGACTCCGGCACAACTGTACAACATGGGCTACGCGAAGAGCATGATAGTCGTTGTGAAATGTTGTATTCCACTGGACAAGCCCGCGAAGTGGAAGGGAGTGTCAGTCCTGTTGTCTAGGAGGTGAAATATTCATCATTCCGTTGGAACCTTGGACGGGAAGTGTGTCGTCAACAGGTGCCCCCAAAGGCAGAGCTCTTTGTACTACAACTACAAAAGCTTCCTCTCGATTGTATTGGTGGCCTTGGTGGATACAGACTTCTAGTTCCTTTACGTTGATGTTGGTTAGCCCAGGCAAGGTTGGCAGTATGGTAGGGTACGGTATTATTTCCATTGATCATACATTTCAGCTCCTCCTGCCAATCATTCATTTGGATTGCATGGATCCTTTGCAACAAATAGGAATGGGGGAGTGGATTATCTGCCAGGTTAGCTTGCCTCAAGTATAGGATCTAATTTTTATTAATCTCACCACACCACCAATTCAATTGATATAGTTAGACGAGATCATTTCGGCTAGGATAGGATATGGGTTACAAAGTATGTTGAACTCATTTTGTTTGAATTTAGGTTATATTAATGTGTTGATAGTTTAATCAAGAATTATGGCTAAACATGTGAATAATTACATAAAATGTTTTATAAGTGTCCCAGGGTTCTGTGGAAAACATTTTACTGCATTTCCTTAGTGAACCATACCTAACAATTATATATACACATTTCATTATATAAATTTTATATTTAACACTGTGCCTACTATTTTCATCATCGATTTCGGTAATTATAGTTCTAGCAAACGCAAGCTCCTTAAGTGTTGCATCTTAACTTAGCTAACGTATTGTAATGCAATTTTGATGAGAAATAGATGAATAAGCCAATAGGATTTTGCATAAGTAATGACAAAAACTAGCAGTTTCGAGAAACTACGCCGTATGTTTCATACATAGCTTTTATATCAACAGTATTTGTATGTGCACTGAGTATAATAGGAGGTATGTGCACTGAGTATAATAGGAGGTATGTGCACTGAGTATAATAGGAGGTATTTAATGGTATGAATCCCTAATATTCATTACAAGATACGGAAGAAGTAGTATTTATTCAAATATAAAGACAATAAGTTTCCGTACAAATATCCCGACCGGGACTGTGTGCTTGGGTGCACTAGCGGATATTGGACAGAAGTAACGAGTAGTATACAGTAGTGTTGTATTGGACAGAAGTAACGAGTAGTATACAGTAGTGTTGTATTGGACAGAAGTAACGAGTAGTATACAGTAGTGTTGTATTGGACAGAAGTAACGAGTAGTATACAGTAGTGTTGTATTGGACAGAAGTAACGAGTAGTATACAGTAGTGTTGTATTGGACAGAAGTAACGAGTAGTATACAGTAGTGTTGTATTGGACAGAAGTAACGAGTAGTATACAGTAGTGTTGTATTGGACAGAAGTAACGAGTAGTATACAGTAGTGTTGTATTGGACAGAAGTAACGAGTAGTATACAGTAGTGTTGTATTGGACAGAAGTAACGAGTAGTATACAGTAGTGTTGTATTGGACAGAAGTAACGAGTAGTATACAGTAGTGTTGTATTCCCAAATGGCCATATTGCAACCACTACCACACTGCAAGTTTAACTCCACCGAATACCGACATTCCAGGGTGGATATTATTTGCTTCCACGCCAAACGTTTGCCGGTATGTGGATGGGGTCATAAAATGGATACAAAATTAAGCAAATTGTTGCAAATATAATTTTACATTGTAGCATACCATGGTGTTTTCAGTATTGTTAAAAATATATATTTGTGTTAATATGATGACGTAGTTCCCTGGCATCCGTGGTATAAATATTATGGAATATTTTAACATTAAGTATTTTAAGGTAATTAATCTGGAATTGAAGGATTTAATCAATGATGAAAATTAACTGGATGGAATTTTGGAAATCTGCCCCCCCCCCCCCCCCCCCCCCATCTCCCCCCTCTACAATTATTAGCTGAAATAACTAGATTTGTCTATCTATATATCAATCAATCTATCTATCTATCTAAGTATCTATGTTATCCTGCATTTACCTAAGCTCTTCTATCATAATATACTAGCAGGGGTACCCGGCGTTGCCCGGGTTTAAATTCTACCATAATCACCATCACTACTACCACCACTACTACTACCATAATCACCATCATCAATTACTACTACCACAATCATCACAATACTACTACTACCATAATCACCGGCCTCGACCTCCCTGTGCCTCATTAAACGGCGACCTCGATTTCGGCCGCTAAATGACCCCTGATTTTGGATCTGACCTCATCCGTACCCCTATTTTGGGGGGCTGCGAACAACTTTCGTTCCATACACCTTTTCGATCGCAGGCCTCCTTCTGCCCTAAACGGCCATTTTTTATGTTTTTTTTTCAATTTCGGCCTCGAAACGACCTCCGATCGTGGCCTCGCCCCCTCTATGACCTGAACCAGGTCAATTGACACCCACAAGCAAAGTTTCAGCTCCCCAGGTTCAAAACTGCGGCCGCCAATTAAGAACACACATACAGACAATCAGACACACGAACTGATTTAATAATATAGATTCCCATTTTACCGTAAATAACATAACTTATGATGACCTCAGCTATATTAGATTGACCTTGGTTAACCATCTAGCCGTATTTTAGTTTGTATGGGCGCATGAAGGAGGGAATTACTCGGATACCATTACATTACTATGAAGGGGGAGGTGAGTGTTCTCTACTTAGTAATGGAAACTGGTGATCTATTTCGTCGATGATCGAACGGCCCAACTTGGAAGATATAAGAACCTACACATATGCACACAAGCAAGGTGAATTTCTACAGTTCGAAATCCTGAATATACTGAAAGGCATTATGTCGATATACAGTATTTATATAGGCAGTGTTGGAGTGAAGAGTTTATCGATTAATTGCACTTATGCACAATGTGACACAAGATAAGTATAAAATAGAAAATATTGTCGAAACTCGCTAAAAAATAAAGCGCGTTTATTTTAGTTTGGGCTGTATTGCATTTTCTTTGTACATCTTGATAGTATAACATTCTACTGACATGTCACTCCAAAGAATATATCATTATCTAAACCTCGTTCAATAGTTTACCCCTTTCTGCACCGGTCACGTCTTTTGTATTCGATTTCAACAACATTAACACCTTCTGTACCGGCGACGTTTTTTAAGGATTTTGCTAGCTATATTTAGAAGATTTTGTACAGTTTAAGAAGGATATGTGGTAGCACAGATGGTTAAGTGAGATAAGTCAAAGCCTGTTAATTGCTGGAGGCTCTTTTGAACTGATTACAATAGTCTAATAGTAGTCAGAATACAGTAAACAAGACGTCGCCGGTAAATAAGGAGTTAAGACGATTTTATGAAGCTTAGGAAATATATATAGTAGCTAAAAGGAATAATTGAGGTAGTCTGCAGCCTTCTAATGAGTAGACGTCCTTACTAACCTGAATAAAATCGTCTAATAGTTGCCAGAATATAATAAAAACGATGTCACCGGTCCTGAATGGGTTAATGCTGGCCTACACAGCTGCGAGCGTTTTATCAGCTCGTGTGATCGATGGCTTAAGGGAGCCCACCTCGCTTTTTTATCTTTCCCTCCCTCTCTCTTTAGCTTGTATCCATTCGGCCCCATTCAGCCTACTGTTTTAAGACGTTTACCTCCATCCAGGTGTCAATATTTTCCTGGCGAGCGGTAGCGAGCCAGCTTATATACAATTTTTGCTTTGACAGCAAGGTAAATCTGTACATTTTTCGATAGAAATATGTCTCCGACGAAGCCGGATTTCTCCATACAATGCTGGCTCGCTATCGCTCGCCAAGAAGAAATCGACACCTGGATGGGGATAAACGTCTTAAAACAGTTGGCTGAATGGGGCTGAATGGATACAAGCCAGAGAAAGAGAAAAAAGGAGAGAAAGATAAAACAAAAGCCGGTGACCACCCTTAAATTCAGACAGAGGTGCCCATCAAAGGCCATCCGATATCCTTCCCGGGGCCCTTCAAGGTCTTGTACTGACGGGCAGAAACGGTAAAACTGATAAAACAAAGGCACTTTAGCGGACAAGGTATCAGAGTCACAGTATCGGAGTTAAATATACGTTTATAAGAAGTCGGTCATGTAGGTAGATTTATTTTTTTTTTTTTTTTTTTTCTTTTTTTTTATTTTTTTTTTTTTTTGGTTGATAACTTTGAATGGTTACATATAAGTAACACCCCGTTCTTAACATCAATCATCAATTACAAACCCCAATGTACTTAAATAAACTAATGAAAGCCTATGGGCCTCCCGGGATATAATACAGGATTATAGCACACACACCTAAAAATATGTTGCGTGTATCTCAGAATCTGATACAATTGCCCATAAACTAAGCCATACAACCCTGCCTATGTTGTATGCCCGTGATTGGCACAGGAAAGGTGCTTAAGGGAGTCCACCTTGCCTTTTTGTTTATCTTTCTCTCCCTCTCTCTTTGGCTTGTATCCATTCGGCCCCATTCAGCCTACTGTTTTAAGACGTTTATCCCCATTCAGGTGTCAATATCTTCCTGGCGAGCGGTAGCGAGCCAGCATATATACATTTTTGTTTTACAGCAAGCTAAATTTGTAATGTTTTCGATATAAACATATCTCCGGCGAAGCCGGATTTCTCCATACAATGCTGGCTCGCTATCCTTCGCCAGGAATAAATCGCCACCTGGATGGGGATAAACGTCTTAAAACAGTTGGCTGAATGGGGCCAAATTGATGCAAGTCAGAGAAAGAGAGAAAAGGAGAGAACAAAAAAAATGACCCCCCTTAAATGGTGCGCGGGTCTTGTTTCTAACCATCTATCGCATACTCTCACAAATAATCCGCCTTAGTAGATATTCGGAAAGTATAAAGAATTCGATACATTGACATATCGACATGGAGTTTCTAAATAATCTCAGCATTTCATCCTGTAATTTTCTGTGGCCGATATTATATTCTCAAAATCACGCATGCTCTGGCTCTGTCTCTCTCTGTCTCTTTCTCTCTCCCTCCCTCTCTCTCTCTCTCTCTCTCTCTCTCTCTCTCTCTCTCTCTCTCTCTCTCTCTCTCTCTCTCTCTCTCTCTCTCGCTCTCTCGCTCTTTCTCTCTCTCTCTCAAACATCACATCCATGACCGGCGCTGACTCTGTCACTGCAAATGTATCAATACCCCTTTACATGTCACAACAGTTCACAACTATTTCTCCACCACCATCACCAGTAACAACAGCAACACCTATCAACCACCCTCACCAATCCATTAACCCCTTCTGTACCGGCGACGTCTTTTAAACATTTATTCTAGCTATAAATACACAATTATGTGCAATTTAAAAAGTATCTATGGTATAGTAAAAAGGGTTAAGTGAGATCATTCGAAGCCTGTTAATTGTTGAAGGGCCTTTTTAAACTTATTACAATTGTCTAACATTAGCCAACATATAATGAAAACGATGTCACCGGTACAGAATGGGTTAATACCACCTGTCCTTCACCACACTTGTTCACCACCGCCAATTATCCACCACAATTAATCTACCGCCACCATTAATTCACCACTTCCAATCGACCGTCATAATCTCCGCCAGCTCATCACCATTAGCATTCCATCACCCTCTTCTACCCATTACCTCCTATAGTCCATCATTACGACCAACAACTTTATTTTCTCTCTTGTTTTGACCCAAGAGTGGTCTAAGTGGGGAAGGAAGAGGGATTTGGGGAGGAAGGAGAAGTGGGGAAAAATGCTGTTCCTCCCTCTCCAGCCCCATCTTTCTTATGTATGCCTAATATCCTAATCTGTTCTAAGGATGTACTTTCTGCCCCCTCTGGTCTTCATACTAAGAAGGCATATGGACCACATAGTGTCCTTCCTGTTATACTAAAACAAACTGTGCTTTCTTGCGGACTCCTTCCCAAGATAAACATTTCCGTCTCTGTCTTTCCTCTAACATCTTCCCTTCTTGCTGGAAGTTTGCTCTCATTCAACCTGTCAAAGAAGGATGACTGTTCTCAACTCTCCAACTATCGTCCAATTACTCACATATTTTGTATCTCTAAAGTTATTTAACTTATTCTTAATTAAAAATGCCTTAAGCATTTGAATTTCCATGGTGTACATTCACATCATCAGTATTGCTTCCTTAACCGATCTACTGGGGATCTCCTTACTTATATTACTAACTCTTAGTCATCTTCCTTTCGTGCCGATTTCAGTGAGATCATTTGTATTGCGCTAGACATATTTTTACCTTTGATAGAGTCGGACACTAATCTCTAATCTCTAAAACACCCACCTTCGGTTTCTATATCTCTTTATGTGCTTTTATCTCATATTTTCTTTCTGGCTGTTCCATAACTGTGGTTATGGATGGCCATCGCTCACTTCCTCAATCTATCAACTCTGGTGTTCCTCAGGGTTCTGATCTATTTTCAGTTATTTTTCTAATAACAATTAATGATCTTCTTGAGTCAATCTCTATCCCTATCTGCTCATATACTGATGACTGTACCTTTCACTATTCAACTAGTTTTCCAAAATGACCCACCACGCAATTATTCCGAAACTCACGTGATTAGGCCATAGCACACCTATATTCTGTTCTATCAACTATTTCTGATTGGGGTAGAGATAATTTTGTTAATTTCAATCCTTCCAAGACCCAATATCTTCATCTAGCTACCTGTCACAATCTTCCACATGCCTATTCCTTACTCTTTAACAGTATACAAATCAACCCTTCATATTTTCTCAATGTTATTGGTGCATCTTTTTTTTCTGATCCTTCTTGGAAAGATCATATTACCACTCCTGCTAAAACAGCTTCTCAGAAGTTAAGTGTGCTCAACTGTCTCTGTGGGTTCTTCATCCCCCTTATAGCTTCTTGCTCTGTACAGGGACACTGTGCATTTATGTATCCAGTGTTGTTCGCACGTTTGGTGAGGTTCAACTCATGCCACATTTCTCAAAAAAAGCCCAAAGCATTTTGTCTCATTGAATCACCTCGTCTTACTAATTCCCTACAATCTCTTTACACGCCGCAATGTTGCATCTCTCTCACACTTCTACCGGTATTACAATAATCACTGTTTTTCAGAGCTTTGTCAGTGTATACCTCCTCCCTTATGGAGAGTTGTGGGTACCCATCTTTTAACCCGACGAGCGCGATAAGATTTCCGGAAGGTTCTGGTATGGAAAGGGGATAAGCCTTTCGGAAGCTAGATTTTGAAACGCATACAATAACCGCACCAACAGGCTTAGAGTGCTGCAAATTGGACCAGGAATAGGCCGACACAGCAACTATCGATAGCATGCATCATAATACACTTACAACCCACATACACACTCACACCTTTATTACCGTATAGGCAGTGTCAGGGCTCTCCCTCATCCCCAGATATATACCGTATGCCATACGTATAGCATACGTAGCGAGGAAACACGGTGGGGCCCTATTCTGAGCATAAGGCTGCATGTAGTGGCGATGACTAGGCAAGAGGAGAGACGGGAGGGAAGGGAGGCGAAAATCCTCCACCTTCCTTCCACTCTTTCATTCCCAACTTGTGTATACATGAATTTGTACATGAAAGTGATTTATTCATTTCCTTCACCTAAATCTGGGTCCTAATTCTTCACATAGTCCTTGTGGTTAAATAATGTTGCTTTATAAGGGAGATATAGAGGATATTACATAATTCTTCCCCTACCTCCTCTTTCTCCCTCGCAGACGCATCGGACCAAAACAAGTCTGCATGGGTGCCTCTTCTCACCAACCGTGCAACTCTCGACAAAGCCCATAAAATATCCACATTATTTTTGTGCAAATAACCTTCACAATGGGATGTGTTGGTGTGATACCAACACTTTGATGTATATTATATTAAGTTTTGCGATGGAGAACATTTCGGTCATTAATTCACACTAAGTCCTATGCCATTTGCACGCTTCCAGAGATAATACTCCCAACCCAATTCTGTCCAACTCTCTAACCACATAATGAGCCTATTTTCTCAGTCTTTTTTGTTCTCAATTAGTAAGCTCTGGAATTCTCTCCCTCAATCTTTCTTTCCCTCATTCCATGACTTAAACTGCTTCACCGTTTGACATTTTTACTCTAACGTACACTCGACCAAAAAACACTCTTTACACTGGTGAGCTGTAAATAATCTAGTGTAAACGGAATTAATCGGGTGAAACATACGTCTGTGAGGTATTATCATAAGATTTCGACCCACTTCCAAAATGTTTAGAGCGTTAGTGTAAGGATTGTTTTTTGGTCGAGTGTACCTTGAATTTGGAGCTCTAACACTCTTTTACCTCGGGTATACTTGTTACAGTCAACTTTCACATTTGTCTCCTTCATACACATAACAAATGAAAATATGATATAAAAGAGAGGGGAAGCATAGACTAGTGAAAGTTAATATATGTCCTGTATATACTGTATATATACTTTATATATTTTGCCTCTAGATCTTTTTTTCAGAATAGTGATAGTGTACTGTATAAGTTCATTAAGATATTGTTTCACTTTTCATGAACACGACTGTACATCTGATCAGCTTTATTTAGCATGTTTAAAAAGTAAAGATATATGAGTGAAAGCTTTAAAAATATGATATATTCCGGTGTCTGCACGTACTGTACACTCGAGAAAAGAACAATATTTACACTAACGCTCTAAACATTCTGGAAGTAGGTAGAAATCTTGAGATAATACACTACAATCGTATGTTTCACCCGGTTAATTCTGTTCAGACAAATATATATTCGGCTCACCAGTGTAAAGTGTTTTTTCCGCGAGTGTACATACACTGCCCACCCAATCTCTCTCTCTCTCTCTCTCTCTCTCTCTCTCTCTCTCTCTCTCTCTCTCTCTCTCTCTCTCTCTCTCGTTCGTATACACAGGCGGACTTTAACAACAACAATCTTACCTGAGTACTGGGACTTGTACTGGATGGCGAATTCAGAACCTTTGGACGGAAGGTTTACAAATGTATTTCAAGCTGATAACTGAGCCTTTCAACACATTCCAACCCCTATTATGTCCAACTCTCTAACCCAAGAGTGAACCGATTTTCCCAGTCCTTCTTCTGCTCAACAAGTAGGGACTCTCTCTCTCAATCTGCCATGCCCTCATCATATGACCTAAACTGCTTCAAGCTGCTTGTGTCCAAACGTTTTGACTCTAACGTACCTTGAATTTGGCTCTCTATCACTCCTTTAACTTTAAGGGTTGTTAAAGAAAGCTTTGCTTTATAATTCCTGCTCAGAAAGGACGTACAGGAGTAAAGTGATTGCCCAATTAACCTTCTAACTGAAATTATTATACAATGTTTAATAACTATCGCTTATAAGTAACTAGAATAAAATGTATATGGTATCATTAAATGGAAGGAACTCACATAGTACAGGGAAAGTCTAAAGACACTTTACGACAATTTTTTTTTTTAAGGTTTTAATCTGTGAGTTTCGGGGTCCACAGTGTCAAAAGCAGGTCTGCTAAAGGGCCCTTCACACAGTCAGGAGTGCGAGCTACAATCACTAGGAGTAATAACTCCTGTTGATTCCTGGGAATATGACCACGAGTGTCCGAAATTCCACGTGCCCTCACGACAGAGTAGGAGTCAGCGGGAGTGTCCCTGCGAGTCACAAAGAGTCACTGGGAGTCACTGGGAATTACCAGGAGTCACCGGGATAAAACCGGGAATGAAGTGCGAGTTATTGAAAATTTGAAAATTAACGGTCGTTTTCGGATTAGTACAATATACGAGTCGATACGAGTAATACAGGAGTCACTGGGAGTTAGATAGAAGTCACTGGGAGTTACTGGGAGTTACCGAGCATCACTGGGAGTTGCTAGGAATGACCTGTGTCGCGCGGCTGCCAACTCGTGGTGCGGTGTTGCCACCAACTCACAGTGGACTTGCCGCTTGCGCAGGGGCTCCAACAGACGGAAGCACTGGACACACTTGCATCCACTATGAGCCTCCAGGCATGTGTGTGACCCTATAATTTAAAGTTGCCATCCCTCAAGTATATGTCTCTTGTAGGCTATAACTACAGTCCTCTAATATCATCATTAAGTATTATGTGTCATACATCATTAAGGACAATAATAGAATACGATAAGTCTGTATTATTATTTACCGTACGGTCATTATTTCAATGTTTACTATAATTTGATAAACAAATATATGTAAATTATCTAAAGAGTGCATAGTTAATCCTTCACACATTTTCGTTTTCCTTCGTTAGCGAGTTCTGTAATATTTCATAATATTACCTAAAATGGGTAACAATCATAGGTTATGTTAGCTTGATTAGGTTAGGTCAGGGGAGTTGGAGAACTTGTAAACTAGAAGTAGGCTAGTGTAACATTGACCATACATTGTTCATGCTATTAAATACCTCACCTACAGTAATTTCCTTCTCGACACACAATCACTGTGTTAAATACAACGTCTTGTGGGCAATTATACTTACACAGGTTCATACTAGGCCTATTTATAATGTCTGACCAAGAAAACTATAGTATCTGTATATATTGTACTTTCAGGTGAGGAGTATATTACAGTTTTATATAAATAATATTGTTTTTAATCCACCTTCATTTCACTTTGAGATAGCTTGAGAATGCACCTACAATTAATAAATACTGCGAAATTGTCTGTAGAGGGGGGGGAATCCCCAGCTAGGTAGGCTCGCTTTGCTCACCACCCTCACCCATGAATAGTGGGCCCTTTATTACATGTGCGCCCACTACAGGTATCTCTGTGGGCGCCCCTGCCGCTTGGAGAGCATGCTCGGTGACTCCCAGTGGCTCCTGGTGGTTCCTGGTGACTCCCGTCGATTCCCAGTGACCACCAGGAGCCACTGGGAGTCACCGAGCAGTGACTCCCAGTGACTCCCGGTGAAACTGAGAACTGAAACTGAAACAGAACACTGTCTGCGATTTAGATAGAGTCACTGGGAGTCACCAGGACTCACTGGGAGTCACTGGGAGTCACTGGGAGTGTTCCGACTCGCAGCGAGAACTTTAAACACGGTGAACATTTTATTGGACAGGGCCAATCGCCCGCGACTGGTCGGGAGTCACTGGGAGTCTAACAGGAGTCTCTAGGAATCGCTAGAGTCACTAGGAGTCATCGATTTTCACCGCGAATAGGCCCAGGAGTCCGAATTTCCACCTACTCCTAGTGATTCTAGCTCGCACTCCTGACTGTGTGAAGGGCCCTTAAGTAAAAACAATTTACCTGCAATTTACGTTCCGATACAGTGTAAATGGTCCTCAAATGTTACACACAAATTTAATACTGATCGAAATTTGCCGATAAAAGAGCTTGTATTTCTGACAACATTTAGGGGCTTTTTTGCTTTGGGTTTGGCATACAGTATACACTGCAACATTTGAATGTGCCACATATAGGGGAGGTGTAGCGGAGTGGTCTTGCCACTGGACTGGTAATCCAATGGACCCGGGTTCGAATCCCAATATGTCAATGGGAAGATATTATTGGGATGGAATTTGTGCTGTACCTAGTATCAGTGCATTACCACAGCACCGAAATGCCAAAAAAATACCCTCATTGTTCCCTGATTAAAATAGCATTGTATGAATATTCTCATATTCAAAAATATGCTACAGGGGGGGCAATGCCTAGTGAATTAATTGCTCAATAGGTGGCATTCTGAGAGTTAGGGTCCGAGTTTGGGGGATGAAACTGTGAAGCGCAGAGGCGAGGCGGCTTCAGAGATGGAGTTGCTTCGAGCCGTGAAGCTTCGCATGTCTCACTCCCAAGACTGGAGCAAGACCTCACGGGCCTCACCGTGTTCAGCGGTAGAGTGTAAAGGCTATCAGCCTATGCCCGAGAGGGAGTAGTTGGAATATAGAAAAGAAAACAAATATATATATAATACGGACTGTAACGCAATTTAAATAATGTCTATGCCATCCTTAGGTACACTGAATCCACAAATTATTTCATTTGAGCTCGAGAACAGATGCTTTGCAACCAGGTCCCTAGATTTTAAGGCCTAGCAGGCCTTTAAAGCTATTTTCCCTTGCCCAATTTCTTTCCCAACCCCTTAGCTTTCTGTTTCAATCCATACCTTCGTTTCCCAATCCCTAACTTAAATAAGGATCCTAGTGAGGATAATTAGACCTATCGTTGCTTGTGTTCCTTTGTAATCCTTGGAGTGTGCTTATCATTACCTAGGTTTACGTTTGCTAATGAGCGAGCTTACTCATGTTTGTGAATGGTGGTGAGTGTGCTACCGAATGTCAATGAGTGTGTTTATCAATGGTTACGTCTGTTAATGGGAAGGCATCATGTGATTATGTCATAAAGTATGTACAGTATGCCCCTTTTTATGTATGTTAGTCTGTTTATATATATTTATGTATGTTAGTGTGTTTATATATATTTATGAGTTTGCATACTTGTTTTATGTATGTTAGTGTGTTTATATATATTTATGTATGTTAGTGTGTTTATATATATTTATGAGTTTGCATACTTGTTTTTATGTATGTTAGTGTGTTTATATATATTGATGTATGTTAGTGTGTTTATATATATTTATGAGTTTGCATACTTGTTTTTATGTATGTTAGTGTGTTTATATATATTTATGTATGTTAGTGTGTTTATATATATTTATGTATGTTAGTGTGTTTATATATATTTATGAGTTTGCATACTTGTTTTTGTATACAGTAACGAAAATAAGAGCCTGAAAAACGTGGAAATCTGGCTGTATTTAAACACAATGACAGGCGACTCCCTATTATAAGAAATGCCATTTATGAGCATAAATACACTTGCCAAACTATAATGTGTAAGTAAATAAACTGACCTTCAAACTTTATTAATCTAGTGAGAGCATTGCATAGTGTTAATTTGTCACAACAAGGTGCCAGGTTCATATTTTGGCAACTATGCTCCAATAAGTGAGTTTACACCTGCTTCGGAACGATAATGACTATACTCTGTTGTTTTCCAGCTGATGGTAAATCTCTCCATCTTTATTATTACGCTATTACCATGATTATGTAGCGAAATGTGTTGCTAATAATAAATACTTGGCAATATTATGACGCAGAGATATACCAGTATCATATTTATCCAGTAAAACTCAAGAAATCAGATGCTAAAGGATTCACTTTACCATCAGCTGGGGAAAAATAAACTATAGGTATACGTATGCTGACGAATATTTACAAATATATGCATTAACAAATGAGAGCACTTACCCATGTTCACATACTGTAGGTTCACATATAACAGGACACATTATTATTATTATTATTTTTTTATTTTTTTATTTTTATTTTGTTTCCGCTATCCGTAGATGATTATATTCAGTTCAGGACGGAATTGTGGCAGAAAGGGAACACAATGAGATACATTTAACCTGTTGGCTTCCCATGAGTCCTTCCCAAGTTGTTTACAATCGGTTAATGCTAGCCAGACTGAAAACATTATAAACAGGAGGATTGTGCTTACGTACGTCAAGTAGTGAATTTCTTTGTATTTAACCCTATCAGTATTCGAGGTCGAGTTGTTGTTTGTATTCTGACTATTATATTATATTATATTATTCTGTATAGAAAGAAGTTGTGGAAGTTAAAGGAATAATTGAGACAAATGTTACCTTTGGTTATTATTGACCTTGCCTAAACTGCCAAACATTGCTTAATAATAGTTAATATGTAACTAAGAAACGCGTCCTCGCATACTGAAAGGGTCTATGTAATCTAATATAAGCTTCGACCTATCTCACTTAACCTTTTTTGCTACCACAACATCCTCTAAATATAGTTAGCATAAAATTAAAAAGACGTCGCTGGTACAGAAGGGGTTATTTAATTAATAAGACGTCGCTGGTACAGAAGGGGTTATTTAATTAATAAGACGACGCCAGTACAGAAGGGGTTATTTAATTAATAAGACGTCGCTGGTACAGAAGGGGTTATTTAATTAATAAGACGTCGCTGTTGCAGAAGGGGTTATTTTATTAATAAGACGTCGCTGGTACAGAAGGGTTTATTTAATTAATAAGACGTCGCTGGTACAGAAGGGGTTATTTATTTAATAAGACGTCGCTGGTACAGAAGGGGTTATTTAATTAATAAGACGTCGCTGGTACAGAAGGGTTTATTTAATTAATAAGACGTCGCTGGTACAAAAGGGGTTATTAAATTAATAAGACGTCGCTGGTACAGAAGGGGTTATTTAATTAATAAGACGTCGCTGGTACAGAAGGGGTTATTTAATTAATAAGACGTCGCTGGTACAGAAGGGGTTATTTAATTAATAAGACGTCGCTGGTACAGAAGGGGTTATTTAATTAATAAGACGTCGCTGGTACAGAAGGGGTTATTTAATTCATTTATATCTTGTTTTGAGATTTACAATTGAGGAGGAATTGGCTGTTTTTTCTGGCCCCCTTCTTCCTCGTGTTTAGCCCCATTGTTTCTTAGATTTTAAGACGTTCGATCGTTAGTTTGGCGATTATAAGACTTTACGCCCCATTTCTTTATTCAATATTAAGACCTTAATTGCCATTTAGGTGTCGATCTTTTTCTGGACGAGCGATAGCGAGCCTGTAATTTAAAGATTACCGGCCTTCGGCCGGAACAAATTTATCTTGAAGGGGGTCTAGGGGGTGTTTTTTACAGGTTGATTGAGGTCTAGGGGGGAAACTAAAACGAATTATAAATAAGATATATAAATTAGGAAATACATTAATACGCTCATCTCCTTAACCCTTTCACGCATTTATGACGCAGAGATTGCCAGATTAGCAATAAGAAATATAGTTCTCTCACTCTTATAATTACCTCTCCAAAATTAGTTTTCTGCCCACATCTAACTCAAAGACAACTGCAGAGGTTGAAGTAACTAAACTAAAGGTTTCTAAATACCCCTGATGGTAACAAAGGTTTTAAAGTATCCCCAATAGGCTCAAAGTCGCGTCATATGTCGGAGAGGGTTAAGCTTGTGTGCATTACTGTGCTACTATCTCTGTGTGTGTATATTAACGTGTGTGTTGGTGTTTTCAGGGCGGGAAGCAGACGGTGGAATGCGTGAACAAAGGTCTCAACACCATCCCCACCGGCATAGACCCCGGCACCCAGGTCCTTGATATTACTGGCAACTCCCTAGTCATCCTATCACACGAGAAGTTTAAGGTGGGTACACACGATATCTCTAACATGGACAGTGTGTGTGTGTGTGTGTGTGTGTGTGTTAGATGGTTGATAAAAAGGTGTGTGTGTGTGTGTGTTAATTCCAACCACGTTATATCATATTTCCACAGCCTCCAGCAATATGTGGTTGAGACTATATTCCTCTGAGTGGTAAAAAAACGTGTGTGTGAGTGTGTTTGCTTTGGTGGACGCTAACCAGGTGTGTGGGTATCGGAGGGGGAGGGTGAGGGGGGGGGGGGGGTGAAGATTATATTACATCACGGTATTTTTATCATTGTGGTGCCAGAGTGTAAAGTAAGCAAGCAGCAAGTTTTCGTGGTACATGTGGTGATGGAGATGGAAGTGGAAATAGAAGTGACAGATCTGTTGTTTAATTCAACATTGTGCAATATTTTGTAGTAGGAACATTTTTAATTATTTGGCGCTTCCTGAATCAAGCGATACAAGTACAGTAACTCCATGCGATCGGCCACTGTGACTGTGTGTGAATGTGTGTGAGTGCGTGTGTGTGTGTGTGTTTGTGTAAAAAACCTGTACAGGTGCAGATAATTGTCTATTGTATCGTATAGAATAGAGGAAGACTGTACGCATTAATTATATGTGAATGTCAAGTGATGATGTGTCGTAATTTTGATGGTGAAACTGATAGATTTTACATGTATTTATGTGTGTGATGTTTAAAAGAATATGACTATCAAAATATTTGTATTTTAAAGGAATATGTATTGTCATAAAGTATTGGGGATAGCAAAGAATACCCGACAACCGACAACCGCTCAAACCACCTCACAATCATCCCACGACACCTCACCCCTTTATTGGATCAGCAGACATTAGAGCAGTTCAGCTGCCCTCCACCCGGCACCCCCCAGGATTCACCCCCACACCTTCCCAGGAGGCCGTGCAGTGGCCTAATGTGACCTGGGCAACATACACCATCAACCCACCAAGCTCTTCCCTAGCTTTTTGGCATTTAGCTAAAAACCTCTCCAACAATTTTACTTCCTCGTCTTTTCCTCTTTTCCACTCTGATGGCACCACCATCACTTTTTCCTTTGACAAAGCTGAACTAATCGCTCAAACTTTCACTAAAACCTCCACCTTGGATGATTCTGGTGCTATTAATCCCTCTCCAAATTTCTCTATTACTTATGCCTAATATCCTAATCTCTTTTAAGGATATACTCTCTGCCTTCTCTGGGCTTAACACTATGAAGGTGTACAGACCAGATGGTGCTTCTCCCGTTGTACTCATAAACATTGCTTTCTTTGCTAACTCCCAACCTAGTCAAATTCTTTCGACTCTGTCTTACCTCTAGCATCTTCCCTACTTGCTGGAAGTTTGCTCTCATTCAACCTGTCCCAAAGATGGGTGACATCAGTCAACTCTCCAACTATCATCCTATATCTCTAATGTTTTGTTTAATCTATTCTTAATTCAAAACATTTTAAGCATTTGTTTTTCCATATTTTACTTATAGATCGCCTGTATGGCTTCCTTAGGGGCCGCTCTCTGGCGATCTTCTTTAATATCTTACTAACTCTTAGTCATCCTCCTATCGGAACTTCGGTGAGACCTTTTCTAGTGCGCTAGACATATCGAAAGCCTTTGATAGAGTGTGGCACAGCTCTCTAATTTCTAAACTACCTTCTTTCGGGTTGTATGTGCCTATATCTCAAATTTATTTTCTGGCCATTCCATAGCTGTGGTTGTGGATGGCCATCGCACACTTCCTCAACCTATCAACGCCGGTGTTCCTCAGGGTTCTGATCTATCTCCAGTTATCTTTCTAATATTAATTAAGGATCTTCTCAACTGTACAGTCGATCAAGGATCTTTTTATGGCAGTGTGAATTGTTAATATATACATACATACATACATTTGAAGACTGAGTGCTCCACACGAAATGTGGTTCCTGTCTCGTCTTAATGGCAGTGCTTCAGGCAGATCTGTTCAGAGCTGCTTCACTTGTCAGGTTTTTCGATTCCCACATCTTTCTTGGTATATACCCCTTGGTGCAACTCCCTCCACGTTCACTAACTTCCATATCTTCACCCAACTTATTTTATCCATTCTCTCCACATGTCCAAACCATCCAAGCATACTAGTACGCATCTCATCACTTATATTATTAACCCTCTCCGACATATGACGCGATTTTGAGCCTATTGGGGATACTTTAAAGCCTTTGTTACCATCAGGGGTATTTAGAAACCTTTAGTTTAGTTACTTCAACCTCTGCAGTTGTCTTTGAATTGGCTGTGGGCAGAAAACTAATTTTGGAGAGGTAATTATAAGAGTGAGAGAACTCTATTTCTTATTGCTAATCTGGCAACCTCTGCATCATAAATGCGTGAAAGGGTTAATATTTAAGTGTCTCCTCAGCTCTTCACTAGGTATCCTATCTTGCAATATGGCACCACACATTCATCTCACCATTCTCATTAAATTATGTTCCATTCTGTTGATATCATCCGCTTTGACAGACCTTGTTTCTGAAGCATATGTCATTGCGCTCCACAAAATCAATCGCACCTGTTTGCAAATTGTGTGTCTATCTATCTATCTATATGCTCAGGCCCAATCCCCATTTTGGGGGTAGCCGACTCAAGACAGAGCAAGAACAGGGAAAACTAAAAAACAACATAAAACAACAAATAAACAGATAAAAAGCACAAACTCACACACATCCAGGTCACCCAGGAGAAGACCCAGAGACCAGGGTCACCAAGGTCGCTCCAGCATTCCCCCGGCCCCCGACCACCCGGAGAGGTTCCGATCTCGGCAGGCAGACATGCAGCGGAGCCAAAGCCACAAGCCCTCCCACCACACTTCCAGGCGCACCCTTCATATTAATCGTCTCCCCGGGCCAGGCGCCTGATGGACTATTATCTAGTCCAACTTGCGCCCGACCCCTTACTCCAAATGACCACGTGTTCACTCAACTATTCACAAGCATTCTCCATTCACTCCTGTCCACCACCACTTCCCCTGCCTGATCTATAGTCATTCCTCTATCATCCAAAGCCTTTCTTACACAGTCTCTCCATCTCAATGGGGGTCTTTCTGCCCTTCTATCTCCCCTTGTACCTGACTCACATATTCTCTTTGTAAGCCTTTCATCTCCCATTCGTTCAACATGACCATACCAGCTCAGCACCCTTCTGTCCACTCTGGCTGATAAATGTTCCTGCTTCCCCACTCTCCTACGTATCTCTTCATTCCTCAATCTGTCTCTACGAGTTACTCCACACATACTCCTCAAGCAGCTCATCTCCATCACATCCAGCCCTCTTTTCTCTTTTTTCTTCAGAGCCCATGTCTCAGCCCCATACATCACTGTTGGCACAACAATTCCTTGATACAGTGCACTTTTTACTTTCACTCCGAGATTTCTCGTCTTCCACATACTTCTCATTGCTCCGAAAACCTTCCTTCCTTCACACACTCTCTGTTTTACCTCCACTTCCATACCTCCACTCCTGCTTATCGTTCCTCCTAGATATTTAAAACACTCTACTTGTTCCAATATTTCCCCATCCAGCCTCACATCTAGATTCACCCTATGTTCTCCCCTATTACACACCATTACTTTACTTTTATTGACGTTCACCTTCAGTTTCCTCCTTCCACAAACCACACCAAACTCTTTGACTACCCGCTGCAGTTTCTCATCAGAATCCGCCACCAATGCTGTGTCATCAGCAAACAGCAACTGGTTCAACTCCCAATCTCTACCATTCTTTCCTACTAAACCCAATCCTCTTCCCATAGTTCTCCTTTTCACCTCCCTCACCACACCATCCATAAACATATTAAACAGCCATGGTGACATTACACAACCCTGTCGCAAACCTACCTTTACCTCAAACCATTCACTCAACTCACCATTTCCTACTCTCACACATGCTCTGCTCCCTTCATAAAAACTCTTAACTGCTTATAACAAAATTCCTCCTATTTCATAAATCCTTAACACCTTCCACATTGCTTCACGGTCCACACGATCATACGCTTTTTCCAAGTCCATAAAAGCCCAAAATATCTCCTTATGCTTCTCTAAATACTTCTCGCATAACTGTCTTACTGCAAACATCTGATCCACGCACCCTCTTCCCCTCCTAAAACCGCACTGTTCTTCTCCTATTGCAACTTCCGTACACTTTATTATCCTCTCTATCAACACCCTGCCATACAGCTTTCCAACCACTGACAATAAACTAATACCTCTGCCGATCTCCCTTCCCCTTGTACAACGGCACAATACATGCACTCTTCCAGTCTATTGGTACCATTGACACAGCAAAGCACACATTGAAAAGTCTCACCAACCAATCTATTATCACATCTCCACCCTTCTTTATACACTCCACAGCAATACCATCCAAACCTTCTGCTTTTCCCGCTGTCATTTGTTTCACTGCTTCTTTCACCTCATTTTCCTCAATCCTTTCATTCATTCCCTGCCACCTGGGTGGCCTGGGTAATCTATCTCCATCCACCTCAGCTTCAATCACTACTTCTCTTCCATCTCTTGTATTAAACAAAGATTCAAAATACTCGGCATATCTTTTCCTCATTTCAACTGGTTCCACTACTAATTCTCCATTTACATCTTTCACTGACTCTTCCCTCTTTTGTCCTCCTTTCCTTACTTTATTTACCTCCTTCCAGAACATCTTCTTTCGTTCTTCAAAATTCTCACTCAGCCTTTGACCCCACCTTTCGTTTGCATCTTTTTTCACTTCTCTAATTTTCCGTTTTGCCTCTCTCCTTTTCTCCTTGTACCTCTCCCATACCTCAACACTACCATCCTGTAAAACCCTCTCAAAACACTGTCTCTTCTCCTCAACTGCCTTTCTCACCGTATCATTCCACCACTCGCTTCCCTTCCTGATACCTCTGCCTCCTACTTTCCTTTTGTCGCATACTACCTCTGCACTTTCTTTCACTCCTTCCTTAAACTGTTGCCATTCAACCTCTACTTCTCTCACTTCCATCCACTTTTCATTTAGTCTTTCCTTGTACTCCCTCTCTTTTTCACTCTTCTCTAACTCACTAACTTTTATTACCTCTCTTACTTCATGCTTGTCTCTTATTCTCCTGTAACTCTTAACTCTTAGCTTTCCCTCCACCAGGTAATGATCTGACATACCCTCCGCCTCACTTCTCATCACATTCACATCCAGCAGTCTACACAATCTTTCCCTTGTCACCAGCACATAATCCATCAATGCCCTCTCTACAATCTCTCCCCTCACAAGTCTATGCCAGGTGTACTTGTGTATACGCCCTTTTTTGAAGAACGTATTACCTACACTCAATCTACACTCTTCACATAAATTTGTCAGTCTTTCTCCACTCTCGTTTACACCATCCACACCAAAACTACCGATGACTCCCTCAACAGGCTCATTTCCTACCCTAGAATTTAGGTCCCCTAAAACTATAACATTTTCATTTTCATCAAACCCTTGTAGACAATCTCTCAAATCCTCCCAGAAACCCTCTACCTCTTCTAACTCTCTTTCACTTCCTGGTCCATACGCACTTACAAAAACCCACCTTTCACCCTTAACCCCTAACTGTCGGCGTGCAACATAAGTCGAGTATAATAAATCTGGAGTATCTGGCGGCGCGCGACATAGGTCGTGTGGCAATTTCAGCACGTAATGTTGCTGAGAGAGAGAGACAAGTGGTGGCAGGAGAGTAGCGAGCGTATGACTGCTCCAGACCACCGCGGCGAACCTACTGACATGAATCCCACCTCCTCCCTCCCTCTCTCACTCGCTACATACTGAATTGTATGGGGAAAGTACCGAATTACATGCTTTTTGCACTCGTGTTGCGCGGTTGTTGCAAGAAAACTAGCGGTCATAAAAGGATCGTTGTGGTGTCATTGGAAAGCTCTGTTTATGCCCTTTCAGGGATAGATACTTGTTTTACGCTCTGGGTCTTATTTAGGCATGAAAATGATCACGTAAACAGCCCTATTTTGGGTAAAAACACCCCGCTGGTGGCTACATATTTTATACCGCCTAGGCCGCTCTTTAGGTGTTAAACCGCATTCTCACCCACATTAGCCTTGATGACACCTCTTTCCACTCTTTTATAAACTCTCTCAACTCCTCCTTCACAATAATAGCCACTCCTTCTTTCCCCCTGACTCCCTCGTCTACTCCAGCTTTCTACCTATCACGTTTCCAAAATCCACTTCTCCCTCTCCTTTGAGTGTACCTCCCGCTAATACCCCTTTTGCTTAGCTAATCTACTGTTTTGTACATGTCTGTCTGTGTGCACCTTCCCATACGTACATCGTGTGCACTAGAAGATTCCCACAGGTGGCCAGGCAGACAATAATCGTTAATCCTCTAATGAGAGTCATAGTCAACCTTTCATCCTTGTCACCATTACTCGTACCTTTGCAATGTTATATATATAATTGCATGCACCTTAGAATAGACAATAATATAATTAAAGAGTTTATATATTGCTATCTGTATAAAGTCACATCACATTGGTAGAGAAACTTGATCTGCTCCGTACTGTGACTAGTGAGTAACTAAATAAAGCTTGTAAGCACTGGGATTCCTGCTTGTCATCTATATCCTCCATTTTGCATACTCATTTTCTGCTGATATCATAATGAACCCATCTTTATACTCCTTAAATTATCAGCACAACCAAAGTTAATATACAACATTTCTTATCCTTGTTTTATTATACTAGGGTCGCTTTGTATGTAATGCTTCAAAATAAATCGTAATTTGTAAACAATTGTGCATGTAGTTTTGCACCTCAACAGGTAATACTATTGTTGTAATGTGTGGATTTGTTTCATTTATATATATATATATATATATATATATATATATATATATATATATATATATATATATATATATATATATATATATACAGGTATATATATATATATATATATATATATATATATATATATATATATATATATATATATATATATATATATATATATATATATATATATATATATATACCGTAGTATATATATATATATATATTTTTTTTTTGGGGGGGGGGGCAAAGTTGTTCTAATCAAGAAACAGACCTACCAAAGAGAAACATATTAATTGAATATGCTTAGTATAAATATATGGGATATGCAATTATTATAACAAATTATTTTCTTGGAGTTAAACAAAATCAAATAATGGAGAGGGGAACATATCTAAGAATATATTAATGCAGAACATGCCATGCCAGAGTTCCATAGGATGGTTCAACACTATATATATCATAATCATGCTTCATTTTACAGGTGATGGACCTAACCAACCTGCAGCGCATCTATGTATCCAGGTGTAAGCTGGTACAGTTGGATGACGCAGCCTTCCGAGGGCTAACCAACCTTGTGGAGCTGGATCTGAGCCACAATGAACTGCCACTTGTGCCGGCCGCTGCACTGGAGCATGTGCCGGGACTGATGCGTCTCCAGCTCTCTAACAATCCCATTACTAAGATTCGCGATGCAGCCTTCAGCCGTCTCCAGTATCTTACTACACTAGAATTGACTTCTTGTGACATCCAAACACTTGAGCCACGTGCTTTTCAGGGTCTTGACCAACTACAGTGGCTCAAGCTGGATGACAACAAACTGCGTTCAGTACCACATAAACTAATGCTGCCACACTCGTTGCATGGCATCGCATTACACAATAACCCTTGGAATTGTGACTGCCATCTGCAGGAATTACGCACATGGCTCGTGCAATACAATGTTCCTTCATCTATTGAGCCAAAATGTTCATCACCAGCACGGTTAGAACGAAAAGTGATAAAAAATGTTCACCCAGATGACTTTGCTTGTCCACCAGAAGTGCGGCCAACTTCACTTTATCTTGATGTTCTAGAAGGCAGGAATGTGTCTTTTGAGTGCCATGTCACAGCAGTGCCCAGTGCTCACATTTCCTGGCGATTCAATGACCAGCCACTTGAGAACAGTACATTTGTGTATGATGAAACTTCCTCATTCTACATATATGAGGAGGGCAGTTCAGCTGAGAGGGTAAGTCATTTGAGAATTGAGTGGGTGTCGGACTCCCATGCAGGCATTTTTCAGTGTCTGGCTGAGAATCAGGCTGGTTTGGTTGCTTCTAACTTTACATTACGCATCAGTCGACCACCAATAGAGCAAGAGCCAGAAGACCTGCCTGTCAACCACTTACTCTACATTGGCATTGCACTAGTAGTTCTGGTGGTGCTGGTCATCCTCCTCCTCATAGTGTTAGTAGTTCGCTGCTGCCGTCGTCGGTCAGCTGCTCAGGAGAAAGCAGCTGGATCACCAGGATCTTCAGGAAATGGACGGGCAAAGGATGCACCTCCTGCAACAAATATGCCAAAGTATATCCAAATGGGTACACCTGCACCTAAAATCAATGGTATTTCTGCTGACCCACCTCCTATATCTGTAATTGACACACCGCTCTTCCGAACAGAGTCTCCAGCAGCAGCACAAACAAACCCTGATATAATCAATGATGCGGCAGAGGAACGAGGGAGAGGCAGCAGGAAACGAGTGAGCATAGCTGGCGTGGAGGAGGTAGACCCTGACGGTGGAACCACTACAAGACGCCTTGACGACATTATGGAAGAATTTGAAGAGGGTTATGATCCCACATATGATAACCCACAGGACCCTTCTCGAACCTTACCGTACCCTGCCCAAAACAGAAACCGGGATTCTGATGCAGCTAATCCTTATCCCCTCACAGAAATCCCACCACCTGAGGATCTTTCTCACCCTTCTCGTTTCTATGACACTGAAGGCTTTCCTGTTGACTATGGTCTCCCTCGAAATGGCACAGGTGGCTTGGCATCCTCTGGAAATGGAAGGTCGTCTAGCTACAATCCACTTCCTGCACCAACAGAGGAGATTCCAATGTATGCAACAGTGCGACGTAACCGACATAGCTTAGCAGCAAGGGGGGAGCTGAGACATGACCAAAAGTATCCGGAGGATTTCCATCCCCACCATCACCATCACCACCATGAATACCACCACCCACCTCCACCGCATGACGATGACTACCATAACCCAGCTACGCCTCATGATGCAGACTACCACCATCACTCTGCACCACCCCCTGATGGCCGCTACCCACAAGCATCCTTTACCCCTGCATCTTGTGAATTTTGTCCCCCACCTCCCCATCCCGTCCACCACGATTACCCACCACCAGGAGATCCCGGCAGCCGAATAGGAGGGGACGGTTGTAGTTTTGACCACCTGTTGAGTTCATGTGGCGGTGGAAGTCAATGCTGCTATGCAGAACAAACTGGAAGGGTGTATGACAACTCTCTACCTGACAATTATCGTCCCTTAGAGCCCCCTGAGCCTCCTCCTCCTGAAGGCTGGGGTGACGAGGAGAGTCCACAACTCAACAATGGCAGCACCTGGTGTGAGCATCCAGAGTCTCCTGGGACACGAGTTTTGTACTCTCCTGATGAAGGCTATGTTGAGAACCCGCAACATCCAATGTCACAGCCTCAGTTGCCTGCACCGCCTGGCACGCAGGTTTGAGTAGTGTGATAACACAATGTCACCTAGAATGATTTGATCAACAACTAAGTAAGAGTTCCAATCATGCTCCTAATTTTCCCATCATTCATTATCCCACATTAGTAAATCCATTGCTCATATGTTGACACTATATCTGACTAGCTTACACTAATGACTTGACTACAATATCTTACCACGGAGGAATCAATCATATGTTTATTCATACAAATCATAGTCTAGTCACATCAAGAGACGGTTACACTAATATTGAAATTGACCAGCTGAATATTAATGATTTGCCAATACTAACCTATAGGCATTGCTATTAGCATACCCACTCTCGGGAAACACCCTCTTAAAAACCTAATCTTGTCCTAACCGCGAACTTGTTCTACTACCACTGTCCTAATGACTATCTGTTACGCAATCCCGTTTTAAGTCCAATCTACACTACCATTACCGGTTAATGTTCACATATAAAAAATAGCAACATAAACAAATTCCAACTTCAACATATTAACAAGTTACCTCCACTGAACTGCCTTAACTATCGATTCACTACCAAAATATTATTAACTTACCAATAGAACCACTGACCTACCAACACCATCACTGACCTACCAACACCACCACTGACCTACCAACACCATCACTGACCTACCAACACCATCACTGACCTACCAACACCACCACTGACCTACCAACACCATCACTGACCTACCAACACCATCACTGACCTACCAACACCACCACTGACCTACCAACACCACCACTGACCTACCAACACCATCACTGACCTACCACCATCACTGACCTACCAACACCACCACTGACCTACCAACACCACCACTGATCTACCAACACCATCACTGACCTACCAACACCACCACTGACCTACCAACACCATCACTGACCTACCAACACCACCACTGACCTACCAACACCATCACTGACCTACCAACACCACCACCGACCTACCAACACCACCACTGACCTACCAACACCATCACTGACCTACCAACACGACCCCTGACCTACTAACACCACCACTTACATACCCACCTACCTACACCACCTCTGACCTACCCATCTCCATAATCACTAGCCTACCCACTAATGCAGACCAACCAATAATGATCCACCTACTTACATTAGCCGACTAATATTCCCCACTCACCTACCAACACCATAACTGACCTACCTACGAACACAGACCTACCGCCAATAATCTATTATAACAAACTTACTAACAGTGAACTGTCACCAGCCATTCATCACTCACCAACCTTGCCATAATCATATACTTTCCTACAGCTACCATACCAACACGATCACTGACCTACCAACACCATCACTAACCTACCCACCTACGCCACCTCTGACATACCTACCAACATTATCACTAGCTTACCTACAGACCTTCCCAACACACTCACTAACCTACCTACCTACGCCACCTCTGACATGCCTACCAACATTATCACTAGCTTACCTACCCATACAGATCTATCATCATTAACCCACCAACATTAATATTATTACTAGCCTACCTACTTAATCATTACTCTCCTACCATCATAATAAACCTACTCAGCCTTTCCTACAAACGTGAAACCCTTCCTAACTTAACCATATTATAAACACTCTAATGGGAACGGTAATTATATGTGACAGTGACACTCAGGAATAAAAGAAAACAAAAATCGTTCCTTAACTACTAGTGACAAAACCAAATAAAAGTCGGTGTCACACGAACACTTTTCCCGGCAATATGTATCAGCAATATTCGTCAGGTAGCTTCAACATAAAAGTTTGACCAGAATTTGATCCACGCAGCATAACCTATCTCCAGTCTAGTTCCCGATATCTCTAATATTTTTAGTCCCAAAATATTACCAAAAGAAAATTGTTCATAAACAAATACTGGGAAATGCGCTCGAGTGACACCGCCATAAGCCCACCTACCTTAACCTCTTTAGGATTAACAAATAAACGTGAAGTGGCAGACAGAAAATAACTGCAAAAAACTCGTATAACAGTGGACATGGTACAAGTGATTAGTGTTTGATGGTAACAAAACGTTTGTGGCGATGGAAACCTTCAGGAAAACGGTACATTCGGAGGCATATATTCGGCAACAACCAATAGAGAAACTGTGTGATATTTACCTTAAATTCCATATCTTGACATTTTCCAGTTATAATTACTTACCTGTTCTGCATGTTTCCAAAAAAATAATATTATAATAAATGCGGTTACTTCTATGCAGTTTCTCATCCAGGTTTTTCGTCGAATTTTTGTCTCCAAGTATACCTCGATTTCTTGACCTACAAAACTGTTGAGTGTTGACAATAATGATAAGAAAAACGTGCACAGGGTTTGTTATTTTGTAGGGTATAGATACATATACAGTAGTCATGGCGCCTAAGAGTGCGAGCAACTGCAGCCCAAAGATTCCATGATAAACAAATAGCAAATATTATTAATAAGATGGCCGATTCCTTATCTCTATAAAATCCAGTAAAAAAGTGAACTGAAAAATGGACTTGCACATGGTCTTCGTTTGTGTACGTATTTTTTATTTATATATATATTTTAGATAGTGTGTTTTTTGGATACGAAAGCGTTATATTTGGGTAAATGACTGGATATAATGTATTAAAGGCATCGGCTCATCCTCTCTATACATAATAATATATATCAAGGTAAATCAATGTACAGAGTCATAATATCTATTTTGTATGAACTTCATTAGCTAAGAGTTTTTGTACATAACTAAAGGGATACATAATGCGTCTTGTCAACTCGTTAGATTAACCTCTTAATTTCCATTTCCATATACTTCTTTTCAGAGAGACAGTTGACTAATTATATATATACAAGATTTAATAATAAAAAAGAAAACAGTGATATTTCCAAAGTGAGTTTACACCCATTAATTGTTACTATTTCTACTCCTATTACTACTACTACTTAAACTGTCACAACTACCATCACTACTTCAATAAACCACACTTAATGGTTCTGTACATTTGTCAAAAATATTTCCATCATCTTCATATCCCATACTATTTCTTCTACTACTGTTAAGCCTACTCCTACTAAACCTATTATCATTATATTTATGTTCATCTTTATAACACACACCAGAGAGGCCTATGCTTCTGTTAGTCTACTACTACTTTTTAATCCTAATTTTAATCCTCACTACACTACTACATTTTAATCCTCAACCCCAGCTAGACCTTAGAATTTCAAAGACTCTCTCAAACCTTTCCACTCATTTCTGTCTAACAGTAACTTGTTTCATCTTACATCGATAAACCTTCATATTATGTCCTACCATCTCTTTGTTTTGTTAAATACACGAGACATCGGTCGAATGCCGAGTCGCCTACAAGGAGAACTTGGCTAAGTTTAAACTTGGCCTAACCTATGTATTTCACCTAACCTCTTGGAGGTCGGTTTCACTTCGTCCGAATGTTCTCAGAGGTCCAGCTTTATTTGGCAACATCCTATCTACTTTTCACTTTGGCTGCATAATCACCTTCTTTTACTTTAAACGAATAAAACAACACATTTGTGTTGATAATTTAAATCTGGATTTCCTGTCTGGTAACGTCTGAAATAAATGTGCATAAGCATTCAGTAACAAAACATTATCTACAATCACTCTAGTTGCTGATAATAATAATAAATCAACTACAATAACAGTTTTTAAATATATCCACTGAAAACAGCTGATCAAAATTTTACATCTAAATTGCTCGTGTTTATATATTGTTTGCTAAATACTATACTGTATAATCCTATTTAGCTAAGCGTACCACTATTATTATCTTTAGAAAAAAGTTACTAGGATTATACAAAACACCATCTCTATAGTTGTTTTGGCGCCAATTAGCGCCAATATTGAGCGCTATATATTGGAATTTAAAACATTCTTAGGTACTAATTTTCATAATCATCAATTAATGCAGGGGATGTCCATTAGTATAAAATCGTCCATTAACTAATAAATATCTATAGAACCATAACTACAGTAAAATAATTTGCAAGAATCTAAAACAACGGCTATAAGTGGTTACATAGCCATTTCATCGGTCAGGTATCTAGAAGTTTTCATATGTAAAATATAATTCCTGTGCCCCACATGCTAACACTTTTAATTAACTTGTTATAACCAATTCAGCTACATATACCCGTACTTGATCTTGTGTGAAATATTATACATGCTCAGGTGAAGGTATTGAGGGATAAACCTTAACGTCACCTCGTAGCTACTTTCTAATTTTCCTATTTACTGAAGAGTGTAAAGCGGGAAGAAGGAGTGTTGGAGAGAGAGGAAGTTGTTGGAGTGGCATTGTTATGTGTGTTATTAGTCTGTATACGTCGTCCAGGTATCCCCCGACTGGGTGCGAGCATGTGACACACGCTAGGACGTACTACCACACCCACTAAATGTCCGCCTTGGCTGGGATCGAACTAGGGTCAAGCACACGTGAGCTTGCTCTCCACCTGACCACCGCGGCTCCACATACCAAAAGTGTTAATAGAGGACATCCTCGTGCGTCGTTCAATAGAGTGATACATTACATCCGTTAATTGGTTCCCATGGATATATATATAATTATATATATATATATATATATATATATATATATATATATATATATATATATATATATATATATATATATACCCGGTATATATATAATTATATATATATATATATAACAGAGGCTACCGAATTAACGTAAGTGGCTGTAACTACACTAGTTCAATGCTGCCATTTAAGACGGCTCAGTTTCAAGATGTATTTGCACTCCAGCCAAACATTATAGTCAAATTATAGCCAACTGCTAAAGTGTCACAAATCGGTACTATCTAAAGATGTAAATCAACATACCTGTTTTGTTTCTGTTTGCATTAACATATTTTAATTTTTAATTTTTATATATATTTTCCCCCTAATGTACGTCTTCGGTCAAATGCAATGTTGACCGCTAACAGTTTTCGGCCGAGAATAAACTTGGTGAAACCTACTTTCCTACCTAACCTAACCTATTCCCGTTGTCTGACATCACCGAATATATTTAACTGACTAACCATGACCCAATCTTTCGTAGTCCCTGAGGCCACTTTTTCATAGAGGTTGAGTTATCATATGTCATTCTAGCCATTCATTATGTCCCACCAACAGAATTACATTGGCTTCTGTTTATACCACAGACACTACTATCTCAATGTAGGCCACTTAATTAAGGTCTTTCTACTAATATCATTACTTTACATGTTCATTGATTATAACCATCTACATCACACTAAACAAGCTATAGTCAATTCATTATAACGAATCGGGAAATTGTGTCCCCAAGCCCATTGTAACTCAGCTTGGACTGGAGCAAACGGTCTGTATATTTCCTCACCTATTTACTGGCTAACTCTTCCTAAATTGTAAAACTAGATATATCAGTCGATTGCTCAAGCCTTTCTTAACCCCTTCAGCACGATAACGTAATTTTCATTTTATTTTCGTTATCATTTGACAATTCCTTTTAGCTTATAATCTACCTCTAGGAATCAAAGGGATAAATACGATTTCAATCAACCCTTTGAGAAACATAGGTCCTTTTTAAGCTGCATAAACCGTGTAATTATAACCAGAATAAACTGTATATAGGTGTCATCGTGCTGAAGGGGATAAATATAAGCTGAGGGTCAGATTTGTGTGTGTGTGTTTTTTTATATATTTTGATTATTTTATTATATATATATATATTTTGTTTTCAGAATGAATAAACTAAGTTTACGACTTTCCCAATTCCTTGACAACACTCTTAGGCATTCCCACAGTACTTGAACTACCTCTCATGTCATTCCAATCACCACAACTGTCTCTCTTAACGTTCATTAAGGTGGGATGGTTGTTATTTTGGTCTATTTATTCATTAAATACACATTATATAGTTTCCTCGTTAGGCCTCCTTCAAGCTTAACAAAACCACCCCTTAGACCCCCTTCGAGATAAATGTGTACCGGTACATTTTTCGGTAGAAAAATGTCCCGACCGAAGGCCGGTTCCTCCTAAAATTACTGGCTCGCTCTTGCTTGCAAGGAAATAATCAATACCTAAATGGCACGAAAGGTCCTAATATTGACAACAAAATTGAATGAAAGGTCATAAAATCGCTAAACGAATAGATTTGTTTTTTCTTAAAATCTCAAAAACTAATGGGGTTAAACATGAGGGAGAAGGGAGTCTATAAAAAACAACCATTCCCCTTAAACCTAGCCTCACTAGTCCCCGGTGACTAACGCAGCTAACACTTGAACCACTAACAAGAAGCCGGCGTCACATGAACAATTTACCAGCGGATAGTTTCGTAGTTACAGTATCGGAGTCAAACTTATGGTTACATAACATCTATTCATTTAATCTCCATTTTAACGATACGGTACATTTTGTTCACTACAATCTTGAATAGCTTAACCACTGCATAATATACGAACAAACAATAACAAATCTTAAATTTTATAGGGTAACTTGAAACTTCATATTCTGAAAGAATTCGTTCTAAAACTGTCCATGTGCCACCAGCTTTACTGTTACTTAAAACAAACAGTCCCATTTTTCTCTAGCGCTTCTTCTTTCATAAAACTAAAAGTGATGGTAGGCGTGTCGTTCCCCATGTAAATGACGGAAGGTGGATGTTTACGAGTGGCAATGCAGTTGGAATGATAGAAAATAAATTTGCAATATCAAAAAACTAATTCGTCTTTCATATCCCGTTTTCCGTAGGAATGGTGGTATTGAATTGCAGTTACACTCATGTTATACTTTCCCTTTACTTATTTGCCTCTGTCATAATGTCCTTCATTAAGCAATATATTGTTATCTTTGATAACATACATCCTCCTACACAAACGTATTCTTTACTAATTTACTTATTGTCATACTTACTGTCCTTATATGCTTATAATCCAGAGTAATGAAATATCCAGAAATATTTTCGGAAATACACAAAACACAACTATTAGTCTTTCAGATATACATCCCGGATTATTATAGTATAATTTTAATTTATCAAAATTATAAATACCATATGTATATATAACTCAGTCAATGAAACTAATATTATCAGTATACCATACCACTTTCCGTCAGTCAGAGGTTTGTGTGTATAGTAAGGTCGGATATTAACTTATCTTACTATCCGAGTAGTATTTATATTGTCTTATAATTTATTAAGCTCGTAAATATTATGCATATGACTTGACACTTTTTTATTAAGATCTCTCTCTCTCTCTCTCTCTCTCTCTCTCTCTCTCTCTCTCTCTCTCTCTCTCTCCCGTAGTTCTTCCTATCCATTTCGACCATTTAATATTATTTTTCCGGTACTTTACTTTTCTTTGTTAGTACATTTTCCTCATACCCGACCACTACCCCATACACAAGGTTCAGAGAGAGAAGATACTTACTGTACAGGGCTAGAAGGTTGCCCAACTTTTACAAAATAAACAGAAAACTAGATTGATAAATGGTTGTGTTTTATTCCATAGTCTTCCCGCTAAATATGTATCGTTTTCTATCTAGGCTCTAGAGGTGTAACTATGTTGCACGAAATACGCGGAAAGTGTGTTACAGACGAAAAACAAACATATTTGTATGTATTTAGCAAGTACTTAGAAAATATTATTATTATTATAATATATCAATTCGGGGTTATTATTGGTTTCGTAGTTGTATTGTTTCTAGCAGATCAATAATCAATAACTTCTAATCTGATTCCTAATAGTATTTCTTGAATATACCGATTGAGTTTCTTTCACTTGGAATTGGAATTGTTTGTATTAAGCTGATCGTACCATATGGATAATTCAAATATATATAATAGTAAGTACATTACGAATTCATACAGGGAAACATTTATTGCAATTGCAATACGAATTGAATACTAAACATATGACTTGCATAACATATCATTATATGCATTATGTTAATGCAAAAATAAAGCCATAGCAACATGGGGGAAAACATATTCATGGAATAATCCTATATAAGTGAATTAGAAAACAACAGCAGTCACATAACCATTGTTCTGTTTTTGGTGAACAATTCTATTCTGGAACATTCTGAATTGTGTTCTATTCTGGAACATTCTGAATTGTGTTCTATTCTGGAACATTCTGAATTGTGTTCTATTCTGGAACATTCTGAATTGTGTTCTTATTATATTTCAAGCTAATAACTAAGCTAATTTTGGCCATTTTGGACCCTCAATTTTTCACTACTTTAGTTTGAAGATTAAAAGATGTTTCACCCCATTTGTTTGGAGATTATAAGACAAACCCCATTCATGTGACCACTTTGTTTCTGGGCGAACAATAGAGTGCCTGCATTTTATAGGAAACCGGACTTTGGTCAGGACATTGTTCTATCGAAAATTAAACACATTTAGATTGTAGGGGGCAATGAGGCGTACTGTATATTAATTTGAACATGATTTATTTTAGTTTAGGGGCCAAACTTTAATATATTGCTCGAAAATGACAAACACCATGAAAACCGTCAATAGTAAAGTATAACACAAAATAATAACCCCCAGGAGCCGCACCAGGTATGGCTAAAGTGGAGGCAGGCTATACATTTTCAAATACCTTTTGTTTAACAACTTTTCTTGGACAGTAGATACAATCTAATTTTATTGGCAACTAAGTAAGTGGAAGATTATTTGATATGCTTGAATACCTAGACAACTAAGCAGCAAAGATAATAATGAAGATGCAATACTGGTGTAACACCTTCATCAATTCATTAAGACAAAGGTTATATTCAAATATATACCGGTATATATTTGTTTCTATATTCCAACTACTCCCTCTCGGGCATAGGTTGAAAGCCTGCACATCCAACCGCTCAACACGGTGAAGCCTGTGAGGTCTTGTTCCAGTCTAGGGAGTGAGACATGTGAAGCATTAGAGTTCAACTCACGGCTCGAAGCAGCACCATCTCTGAAGCTACTCCGCCTTCTTACTTCCTGTCTCAACAACTAGACTCGGACCCGAGTTGTCAACTTATGGAATGGGGTTCCCCGAGACGTTATAGACCGCAGCACCGTTGATTCATTTAAACTTCGCCTAGACAAATATCTCGCATCAAACCCGCGACTGACTGCGTTTGTAAATGAATAACTTTATTTTATCCCCCCCTCAGTTACTAAGCCATCTGTCTCCTACTAACTTCCTAATCCTGCCACGGAAATTAGTTCCAGGGCAGTAGTTCCCTTTCCAATATTCCCTTACCCACTCTAAACCACTGTTTGGACACTTGATCCTCAGTGTTTTGGAGGACAAGCAGGCTAGAAGGGTCACTAGACCTGTTGTTGCTTGATTTCCTTTGTACTTTGTACCCTCACTCTCAGAACGCCACCTATTGAGCAATGAACTCACTAGGCATTGCCCCCCTGTAGCATATTTTGAACAAGGGAATATTCATACAGTGCTATTTAACCGTGTCCGTAATTTATGACGCGATAGCGTCATATGGCGGTACGCCCAAGAGTATCATATGATGCGATCACGTCATATCAACGTAGTGAAGTAGCTCAATAAGTAAGTTATATGACGCATTTGCGTCATATTGAGCTCAGTAAGTTAAATAAGTTAGATCAGAATCTGTCAGTTGGTGGCAACCCCAAATACCTCCGACTTCTACCGGTACCACAGTGTCAGAGAAAGTGTTGTGAGGGAAATACCGGGTGCTCCGCCACCCCATCAGTAAGTTAGCAACTTATGTCGGACAGGGTTAATCAGGGAACAATGAGGGTATTTTTTTGGCATTTCGGTGGGCTTTGTGGTAATGCACTGATACTAGGTACAGCACAAATTCCATCCCAATAATATCTTCTCATTGCTATATAGGGATTCGAACCCAAGACCATTGGATTACCAGGCCAGTGGCAAGACCACTCCACCACACCTTCCCTAATTAATTAATTAATGAATTACCCCTCGCACCCTCAATAGCAGTACCTTCTAAGGTCTTTAAACAATATATAAAATACAAAATAAATTAAGATAATATATATATATATATATCGGTATATATATATGTATGTATATATATATATATATATATATATATATATATATATATATATATATATATATATATATATATAGTATGTATCTATATATATATATATATGTATATATATATATATCGGTATATATATATGTATGTATATATATATATATATATATATATATATATATATATATATATATATATATATACTGTATAAATATATATATATGATAGATTACATACATTGTACAAGTAAATTTGGAACTGAAGTGGTACTGAAGTGTTATGGTACTCAAGTGTTATGGTACTGAAGTATGTAGAAGATGAATAGGATGAAAGATTAGAAACACACTAAGCAATCGGTACCAATATACAACAATAACACTAATATTCACCTTCGAATTTTTAGTATATCTTAGTTAGGAATATTAAATGTACATACTATATTTTTCACATTTTACAACGCTTATACGATATGCTTACAATGTAGAGCCTTGGATCAATTAATTTATCACAACATGCATGTCTTAGTGCTATGCAGAATTTGGCAAATATACAATTTACAATTGAATAATTTGAATTTAAGTGACAACTTTTTATTAAACCACTAAATTGAAAGGTAAAATACAACACCTCAATACAACTCAAGCTATATGCTATAAAATATTATAACTCATAATTGTAATTTTAAATAGTCAACAATTCACCGGAATAATCAGTTTGTTAAAGTGACTAATTCAGTCATGCTTATCACCATCAGGGATACATGACATAGTTAGGTTCATTATAATTTTCCTGAAAGTACAGATGAAGGATTTCAATTTAGTAATGAGTTCTACAATCTTTCATAACCCATCATTATATTTCTCATACCAACAAAAGTATACAGTATCTTTTGACAGATAGAGTATGTGGAGGCGAAGTACCCTAAAAGATCAAGTTTTGTCATGATAGAGTATTAATGATAAGGATGAGAGTTTCACATATAGCACCATTTCTAAATTGTATTCCCAGATGACAGTCTGAATTATGACCTGTGCCAAAACATCACACACTTAGAGTAGAGAAAGCACTGCTGTTAATATTGGCATAACTTCATAGGATACATTGCTGCATCTAGCTTACAAAACACATATACAAACATTCAACCCCCTACATACAGTATAGATTATCCAATTGGCTGTCATAGACTCCCTTTAAAATTACTCCTTGATGTTGATCCTGATTGTTTCTAATTGCTCTGATTTGTTTATATAGTTATTCAATGTCAAGCTTCAATACGCGCACCATTACCAACCAAACTGTTACTCCCAACAGAGTAGAGCAAATGGTGGTTGTAAGTGACACATCACAACTGGTCGAGACGTATAAACATAATCCAGAGTAAAGGCCAAGGTACACAAGCATTTTCTTTCAGATTATATTTGTTTAAAGTAGCATGTAGGCACTAGACATTCAGGGTGATTGTCCCGGTGAGAGCTTAATTCTCTCACGCTCGGTTACGTTTCTTGGAAACCATTAACTCTCAAGTGCTAATTGCATTACCGCGAGACGATACACTTTTGTTATCACTCCGTTTCAATCACAATAATCGACTCTACTTGGAATGTATCATACATCCAAAGATAGAGCAAGCCCTATACTATTATAAAACTAGATAAAAATCCCATAAGGTCACATTATCACATTAAATATTGATTTTTAGGATTTTTTTTTTTCGAGTTTACAGTCATAATTTTGTTAAAAGCTGAGCAATAAATTATTTCCTATATGCAATTCCAAGCATTTTTCACTTTCATTCCAAATTAGTCATCAAAATGTATGTATCATCAATAGTTGTTTTTATATGCATAATATATATATTGGTACTTGTCGAATAATAATGATTACGCATGTGTAACCAAAATACTAATTCTACATAGATTTTCGGAAACAAGAATTACGTTTAGGACAATTTAGTATATCTAAAAAGAAAGAGGAAAGGCCAATCTACAATATTTTACTAGCAAAACCCATAACAAATAAAATTAACATTGATAAAACTGATGCAGACTAAGTACTTTCTAAGTTTTTCCAATATCTTTCAACTTTGCACCATCTTTAATATATATTTTCTACAAACGACAATAGATTTGTATACATAATTAGTCTCTCATCATTAGTTTAGTTTACATGAATATAAAAGCACAAGCGTAAACGATTGTGGTTCTAGGGGTCGCACTCGTATTTTGTGAGAGAATCCTCCCAACACATGCGAACAATGCTCAATACAAGGATGCACTGTGCCCCTGTACAGAACAAGAAGCTATGCAGGGGTAAAGAACTAGAGGCAGTTGAGCACACCTAGCTTCTGGGAAGCCGTTTTAGCAAGAGTGGTAATATGGTCTTTCCAAGAGAGATCAGAAGAAAAAGAGATACTGAGAGAAGATGAAGGGCTGATTTATTGTTGCAGTATAAGGGATAGTCCTCTGGGAGTTCTTTACAGGTAGATAAATGGAGAATTTGGGCTTCGGAGGCATTGAAGGCAACAAGGTTTTTTCTGCCCCAATTGAAAATGGTAAGTAGATCAGAAAATAAGTATTCTATAGCTTCATCACGTTTGTTTTTGAGGAATTGCTTGCTAGGAGGTTCTGGAAAACTAGTTAACTAGTGTAAGGTAGAGTCGTCAGCATATGAATGGATAGGACTGGAGGTACAGTTGAGAAGATCATTTATAAATATTAGAAAGAGAATTGGAGATAGGACAGAACCCTGAGGTACACTGGAGTTGATAGGATGAAGAAGTGAACGATGGCCGTCCACAACTGCACCTATGGAACGGCCAGAAAGGAAATTAGAGATAAAGGCAAAAATGGAGGGATAGAAACCAAAGGAGGATAGTTTAGAAATTTGAGATTTGTGCCAAACTCTATCGAAGGCCTTCGATATGTCTAGCGCAATATAAATGGTCTCATCGAAGTCCCGAAAGGATTATGACCAAGAGTTAATAAGATATGAAAGAAGATCTCCAGTAGAGCGACCTTTAAGGAAGCCATACTGGCGATCTGAGAGTAGATTATGAGAAGAGAAATTCTTAATAAATTTGGTAGTAAGAATAGTTTTAAAAACTTTAGAGATGCAAGAAATGAGAGCAATTGTACGATAATTGAAGGGTTGAGAGTGGTCACCCTTCTTTGGGACACGTTGAATGAGAGCAAACTTCGAGCAAGAAGGGAAGACGTTAGAGGAGAGACAGAGACAAAAGAGTTTGCCTAGGCAGGGAGTCAGCACGGAAGCACAGTTTTAGTTTTTAGTACAGCAGGAGGAAAACCATCCGGACTATATGCCTTCTTAATATTAAGCCCAGAGAGGGTAAAAAGTACATCTTTAGAAGAAATTAGGATATTAGGCATAAGAAGGAGAGAGGGGGATGGAGAGGGATATTAGCTAACATTATATATACATAATAACAAAAATAAATTCTAAGATATGACAACATATCATATAGTATTCTATATAGATAGACTAACCCGGGCTTCAATATCCGACATGCTTAACCCTCAAACAGCGGGTCCCGCCTTAAGTCGGTTAGAGAACCAAGGCCTAAAGAGCGGGTCCCGCCTTAAGTCCTATGCGATTTTGAGCACATTATCGGCTCTGAGAGAGAGTCCACGCGGTGGGAGGACCGCGGGCGGGCTCTGACCGTTCAGCGTGGACCTCGTCCCGCCACTGACACCACCACCACCACATGTCTACACCTCCCTGGTCAAGCGATACAGGGTAAAAACTGAGGAAATTACTGTATTTTAGGTTTTTTCCCTTCGTATTGCAACATCGTTGCAAGAGAATCCGTGGTCGTATAAGGATGGTTCAGGTGTCATTGGAAAGCTCAATTATCGCCCTTTCACGGATACATAATTGTATTACGCTCTGGCTCTTCTTTATGCATGAAAAGAGCATGGAATGAAGCTCGTTTAGGGTAAATCTGCCCGCTTGGCAGGTAGTAGTGTTACAAAACTACCCGATAGTTGAGGGTTAAAGGTACTGGTTGGCGCACTCTCCCTCTGCCAGCCCCACTAACACTAATGGCTCTCTACTCTCTAGACCTACATGAAGGTTAGAGGTTGACGGAGAGCAATGTTGCCAATGGTTTCATTCGTTGTGCCACTACCAAAACGTATTGTTGACCAGTTTATACACAATTCCAGTTTTCAGTTTTCATTCAATTGATTTCTAAAATATCCAATACGCTAATCAGGATTACATGCATTTGGGGACACCTATCCTTTTTTGTTTTCTATGTGAGTGAGGGAGGCAAAAGGCAGAACTGCCTATAGCGAGTGCCTCCCCCATAGTTGAAAGAGTCACAGGGCCCAAATCAAGGGACGTTCGAGCCAAAATGCCTGGACACACGGAGTTTGAAGCAATTTAAGTCATAGGAAGAGGGAAAGACTGATTCTGGGAGAAAGTCTGCTTATACGATTCGAATATTCAAGCGTGAGAAGCTTAACACGTACAGCCCCAGCGACGCGCCTGACGCGTCGGCGATGTATGTAACGCACAGCCCCAGAGACGCGCCTGGCGCGTCACCCTAATTGCGCCGACCGTAACCTCAGGTGTAGCCACTCAAGAGGGCTCAGATTTGTATGGGAACTGTGTCCGTATCCCACGCAACCGTGCCGATGGTTGAAAACTCTCAAAGTCCACGTGCGTGCGCGTGAGCGCGCAATTACCTGTTTTTTTGGGGTAATTGCCTTCAATTTTTTACTCTTGTGAAATACGTTTTCGGGGGCTCTGTAGGACCATTCTTTAAGCTTTTTAGGCGGTTTTTCGTGGTTTTTCCTTCATTCCTAACCCATTCGCTATTGTTTCTGGAATAAAACCATTTTTTGAAAACCGGCCGGGTTCTGGTGAACAAACATTACAAAACTAGCCGGGGCTGGACGGGTTAAAGGAGAATATATGGATCGCTATTTCATCCATTTTCACAACCTGGTCAGGTTTGGCTGATTTTATTAATATTTTGTTGTGACTCAGTTCCTCAAAATTCCCTTCTAGCTTGTTTTTGTGATGCACACACTCTTGCTCTCTAACACAAAGCTACGTATGCTATGTTTCCTAAATATCTTCATATAATATTTATGGCTTTCTTATTTCTTCCAAACAATATATTCACAAAAAAACAACGGAACTCTTTAGAGTCTGTGAGCAGGGGTTGCATTTAACCACAGGAGGCCCAGGATCGATCTCTCACTGGATGAGCATGTATATGTCACCCATCCTCAGGCCTTTCATCCCCTATCTGCAGTGTCGGACATCAGAGGTGCAGTAGACCAGCGTCGCATTATCAAAGTTCATCATATGCAGCTGATTACACTTGTTAAAGATATGAAAACAAAAATAAATATATGTTCGGTAGTTCTAGTTGGTAGCCTGCTAAGTGTAACAATTAAGCAATTATCTCCCTTATGTCTACTTTACGAAACCATTGTATAATATATCAGAATTGTTAACAAAAAGACAAACAAGCATTATTCTTTCTATGAAACTGTAGTGTCACCTTTAATCGATGTTAATGAAAAGGTCTAAAATGTGAATTGACTTAACTGCATATAAAGGATAGGCTATTAATCTTTATGACAACTGTATACTAAATAATGGGAAAATATAGGAGAGCAAGGACTAAACGAATTGAGAGGGTCCTTATCCAGGTGAGGGGGACAAAGGGCAGAATTGCCAGTAGCAAGTGCCTCCCCCAGAGGTGAAAGAGTGACAGGGCCAACATCAAGGTACGTTCGATCCAAAATGCCTGGACACACAGAGTTTGAAGCAATTTAAGTCATATGAAGAGGGAAAGACTGATTCTGGGAGAGAGTTCCAGAGTTCATCAGTTGAATAGAAGAAAGAATGAAAATAGTGTTTCACTCTTGGGTTGGAGAGTTGCTCAGAGCAGGGGTGGGATTGTGTTGCAAGACGGGTACTACATACCCTACGTAGAGGAGGAGGTATACATTGGGAAAGCTCTGAGGAACACTGATTATTGTAGTAGTGATAGAATAGCGAGAGAGATGCAACATTGCGGCGAAGAGAGAGAGATTGCAGAGAGTTGGTGAGTGGACGGGAGTTAATGATACTAAGGGCTTTCTTTTCTACTACTTTCTAGGGGTGTGGTGTGAGAGGATCATATGAACAATACTCAATACAAGGACTCACTGTGCCCCTGTACAGAGCCAGAAGCTCCACAGGAGCGGTTGAGCACACCCAGCTTCTGGGAGGCTGCCTTAGAGAGACATGTAATATAGTCCTTCCAAGCGAGAGCAGAAGAAAAGGAGACACCGAGAATATTGAGAGAAGATGAAGGATTGATTTTTGTATTGTTGAAGTGTAAGGGATAGCCCTCTGGAAGTTCCGAACGGATAGTAAGATGAACAAATTGGGTTTTGGAAGCATTAAAGGTAACAAGGTTTTCTCTGCCCTAATTGGAAATAGTAGTTAGATCAAAAGATAAGTGTTGCATAGCTTCATTACGTTTGTTTTTGAGGGATTGCTGGTTGGGGCATTCAGGAAAACTAATTGAGTAGTGTAAGGTAGAGTGGTCTGTGTATGAATGGATGGGACTGGAGGTACAGTTGAGAAGATCATTTATGAAAATTAGAAAGAGAATGGGAGATAGGACAGAGCCCTGAGAAACCCCGCAGTTGATAGGATGAGGAAGTGAGCGATGGCCGTCCACAACCGCAGCTATGGAACGGCCGGAAAGGAAATTAGAGACAAAGGCACAGATAGAGGGATAGAAACCGAAGGAGGGTAGTTTAGAAATTAAAGATTTGTGCCAGACTATATCGAAAGCCTTCGATATGTCTATTGCAATAGAAAAGGTCTCACCGAAGTCTCAAAAGGAGGATGACCAAGAGTTAGTAAGATATGTAACAAGATCACCAGTAGAGCGACCCTTAAGGAAGCCATACTGGCGATCTGAGAGTAGATTATGAGAAGAGAAATGCTTAAGAAATTTGGATGCAAGAATAGTTTTAAAAACTTTAGAGATACAAGAGATGAGAGCAATATGACGATAGTTGGAGGGTTGAGAGCGGTCACCCTTCTTTGGGACAGGTTGAATGAAAGCAAACTTCCAGCAAGAAGGGAAGACGTTAGAGGAGAGACAGAGACTAAAGAGTTTGCCTAGGCCGGGAGTCAGTACGGAAGCATAGTTTTTGAGTACAACAGGAGGAACAACGTCCGAACCGTATGCCTTCTTAGTATTAACCTTTAAACGACGAAGCTATGGTATTTGAAAGTGCCCGCCAGGCGAACGTATTGAGGCTCATTCCCGACGAAAATTATCCGATAAATATCGTTATTACTTATTCATATGCGCCTATTTTACGTTTAATATTAAGATATTAACATGTAACAGCAATAAAAGAAGTGGGAATAGTATTTGGGGGGTGAAAAAGGTGAAGTATTGCCGACCGATTCATTCATGAGAGGAGAGCCGACGTGGCGCACACCCTCCCCCTCTCACTTATCAATCGACACTGACGCTTTGCAAGTTAAGTCTCTCACCTTGAAACCGGGTGGGGGATATTGACGCGGAATATAATCCGATAAACAAGGGAATAAGATGAAAAATAGGTGATAATTGAAGGGGGGGGGTGGGGAGGCGGGATGGACACATGTGGAGTGATAGGAGGTATGGAGGGGGATTATCTAACTTAATAATAAACAATAATAATAATCGTCTGGTTACTTATATAGCGCCCGTATCTCCTCCTTCGAGGATTCTCTAGCGCTTCACACTTCTTTAATCAACCAGAGACCATTACCCATCTCCCTTGCTCATGGGAAGACAGTAACCGCCGGCTATATCTCAGATTTTTGTTCTCAATCTGAGCGGGGATTGAACGATAGACCTGTAAGATGGGAAGCAGGCACGCTATCAACTGAGCCAGCTGGACGGCTTCCTTTGTTTTGATTGCAACTGGGGTCTTTTAAAAGGCTTTTCTTAGGCCTTGGATCTTATGAGTCCCGTCGCCTTCGCCTAGTAAAACTTTTAAGAGCCTTCGCGCCGTTTCCGAGTTAAGCCCAGAGAGGGTAGAAAGTACATCTTTAGAAGAAATTAGGATATTGGGCAGAAGTAGGAGAGAGCTGGGAGGAATAGCACCACAATTGTTTTGTTCAATATGATATTTCCAATAAGGAATACAATTGGGAGTCTATCAATCTAGGTATTGCCAGTAGCCTAATCCCTGACTGGATGGCCACGAACAAACCTTTTCCAGGCCGCTCTATTCCCCGCCAACACCCGTCCTTCCTCCCAGCTCATCACCTCTCTCCCCAATTCATCTCTCCACTCCATCCCTCCACTTCATTCTTGGTATACCCCTCCCTCAAACCCCCTCCACCTCACTCTTATACACCCTCTTTGCAATCCGCACGCTCTTCACTGACTCCATGTGGCCATACCACCTCGATACATTTCTCCCAACATTTTCCACAGCATCCACCTCAACACCACCCATCTCATGTACTTCCTGGCTTGTTAGTCTGTCCATCCACGTGACTCCACAAGCTCATCTTAGATAACTCATTTCGACTGCTCTCACTCTTGCCTTGTGTCCCTCTAGCAACGTCCACGCTTCACTTTCATATGTCAAGGTGGGGACTACAACGCTATCATTCTATTAGGAGTTCCGTATCATAATATATTGAGATTCAACGCTTAAAAAAGGGATGGGTGTGTTTTGAGTTAATATATGGCTTTGGTTCCAGATGAAATATACCCAGACCACAATTATCATCACCGACGCCCGATATTCCCCTGGAAAACCATCGCTAGAGGATGGCAAATATAATTTAAGTTGACTACATTATTCAAACTGTGTGTTGAAAAGTAACACAATGATACAGGTAATACTTTTTATTTGATTTGTTATGTGTACAAATTAGTATGCACAGATGATTGCACAATATTTTATACCAGTATGCTTATTGCATTTGAACACTTTTTACAGTATACACAACTGAATATTCCAAAATAATTCTTAGCTTTACTGCATCTTCCTAAGAGAGAAAGGAAGGAAATGCCTTATCGCATATACCTTCAAACGAAAAATGGCATGATATAAAATGATTTACATCAACGTATGACTCGGCATTCAATATTGGATTAAAAGTATTTGTAAAACATCAAAGAAATTCGGGGCAAAATGTGTTATTATTTGTTAATAGTTATCATAAGTCCAGAGAAGGTATACCTTTGGGGTGATGTGGGGCTATTGTCTTAGTTTGATATCCCCCCCAACCCCCCGGCTACATCATAAAGGTTTATATAAGTTGGGTCGAAATCACTTTTTCTAGAGTACATAATTTTATGTTCTTTGCTTAAGTATTTAAAAAACTGTGTACAAAACTATGCATCTTAAAAACTGAGGCCGTATATACCGCACAGATAAACAGACAAATATGACCTTAAAAATAGTTAATATTTTGTATACAAACACTCTCTACTAATAACAAATCGACCTTATTCCATTTCCGACAAAATATTGAACTCAATATATCCCAAGTCCTTTGTTTAATAATCGTTTTCCTTTAGAGCTTTTGTTCCCCCGTATCTCCCTTTTATTGGTTTCCTGTAATGAATGATGGCTTATCGTTTTTTCTGTGCCAGCCTCCCGCCCATCCATCACTCACCAATACTTCTCTCACCTGCAAGAAAACAGGCATATAGTATAATGTTCCATTTTCTCCAGATCTCCTATTTTGTCTATTTATTTTATTGTGATGCCAAACAGTCACAGAATTGCTACAGTATTGAGTATAATTTTGTGTGTGGATATACTGTATATATAACTATTTGAGCGTTATGATGTGCTGTTGCATGGTTGAGGGTTAATACTGCAATGTCAATGACTTCCACTGTTTCAAAAAGTTAAGGAGTGCTGAAACTCCTCAGTGAGTCTTAATTTGATTGTTAAAGGAAGACTATGATGTCAGTTAGGTACGAAGCACTTCCTTACTAGGGCAACTATAAGAGTAAGAAAACAATTTAACTCTGATGTTTACAAATATAATATTATCCTCTAATCCTTTATCCAGAAGCTCTGCACGTCATGTTGCCCACGCACAGCATCTGCAGGTCCTGCAACAACACAAATTGAATGGTTGTGATGACCCTAGACTTCGGATAATATCTCTGCTCAATGTCCTTCCGTTAATTGCACTTTACTTATCTACAGACGGCAGACGGATGGTTTAGTGGATTGCGTCTTGACTTCCTATCCACAAGGTCCAGACCATGCTGCGCTCGTGCGCGAAGGATTTTTTACAATAAACCCTGGTTGGTTACTGTTTCCCTTGAGCAAAGGGATGGGATAATCGTCTCTGTTGACTATTACAGCGCTGTTGAATGACGAAGCAGAGAACTTGCATTTTCTGAAAGACCTCACTATCAATATTATAATTTGTATACTTATTAGTATTAAAGGTTCAAACCTACAACATGGAAACCCTATTGAAATCGTTCAGATTAATATTTGTATTTTTTATATTTGTATATATTTTGTTTATTCTTACGAATCATTCTTGCGCACTCGTTTTCACGCAATAACTCCTGAGCCGCTTGTCGGATCGCGATCAAACTTTGACACAAGGCTTCTTTTAATAGTGGGCAACTTTTGATAAAATAAAAATCTAAAATGGCACAAAATACGCCTGTGTTAGCTACATTTCTGCAAATATTTATACATAAATACTGTTTATCCCACTTATTATTATCAACATCGTTCTTAACACCAATAACCACCCAAATTAAATTAATGAAAGCATGTGATTCTTCCAAGATTCGAACCCAGGACACCACATACAGAACTTGCATGCTCTAACCATTACACCAAGACAGTTAAAGGTTTAGCACATGACCATAAATAATATCCATTTATCGAATACCGGATATCAAACAAATCATGTACTGGACCCAACTGCACAATGAATAGCCTAATGCTCAAGCGAGAGGAAAAAACATGTTATGGGTCACATATCTAGAAGGACCGACTTTGCTATGAAATGATCCTGAGCCTATTGATATTATTGTTGTCATTGTTCTTGGGGAGCCCAGACATCAACATTTCTAATAATTGTGTTTTTGTTCTATAATGCTTCTTTCAACATAGGAGAATACCATAGGAAGGAACAAAAAAACATATCGCATCCATAACCCCCTGGGCCGGGGGTTCGACCTCGACCCCCGAAAAACAATTTGTTTTTTCTTTCAGCCACACAATTTGTTTTTTTGTGTCTGTAATCTAAAGGTCTGCTGTAAGCAATAGAAATGATCATATGAGGGCATAAACACCCATATGATATCCCTAGGGCCCCCTTGGGGGGGCCCCAAAATAATTGATTTTGGTAAAAATTCTCAAAAACAAATCAGTGAGGGTAACCCCTGACGAAAATTTTGTTTAGTTTACCATAACTCTCGATCTTCTATGTGCGCGCTATGATAGAAAATGGAAGCTAAGGAGGACAAACTGTTTTCTCTGCCCCAAAATTAATTTAGAGTCATGAAAATCTAAGAATTTGTGTGGTTTGGTATCATTTTTTTGCACTTACGAGTCCATCTATATTTTTATCTATTGCTCAAATGTATTCCCCTTCTAAATAGAGTACATAGGGGTACATAGGAAGGCCTGTCCGTTTAAATAAATGCCGATTTGCCGAAAATGTCCGAGTTTTGACCTTTTTGGAGTCAAATCAGCTGTAACCCAAAGATGATAATGTAATATATTTATTTCAGCACTTTCTATTATTCAATAGGAATATATTTAAACGGCATGGTGTAGGGGATGCTTGTACTCTATGCCATGCAAAAATTGCGGGAAATTTGAACAATTTTGAGTGACTAGATGATTTTACGAGAGTGCAATGAAATTTGATGACAAATGCGCTCACGCGCGCGCGCACATAGAGATCTGATTTTTTCATTGAGTCTTAATATTACCATATGTAATAAGATGGTATAATGCCAGAAACTCTATCTCTTATACAGGCTGACTTGGGGGTGTAAGGTTCAGCCTCCCCTTATTAACCCTCTCACGACCATAGGATGCAGAGGTTGCCAGATTAGCAATAAGAAATAGATTACTCTCACTGTTATAATTACCTCTCCAAAATTAGTTTTCTGCCCACAGCTAACTCAAAGACAACTGCAGAGGTTGAAGTAAACAAACTAAAGGTTTATAGATACCCCTGACGGTAACAAAGGATTTAAAGTATCCTTAATAGGCTAAAAAATCGCGTCAGGATGTGAGAGGGTTAACACCAATAACTACCTATATGAAATTAATGAGAGCATGTGATTCTCCACAGTTTCGAACCCAGGACACCACATACAGAACTTACACGCTCTAACCATTACACCATCAAGACAGTTAGAGGTACAGCACATGACCATGATAAATATCCATTTATCGAATACTGGATATCAATCGAATCATATACTGGACCCAACTGCACTATGAATAGATGCTTAACCCCTTCAGTACCATGATGTAATTTTCATCATATTCTGGTTATCATTAGACGATTTCCTTTAGTTTATAATCTACCTCTAGAACTCAAATGGGTAAATACGATCTCAACAAACTCTTTTAATAATATAGGTCCTTCTTAAACTGCATAACATCGTCAAATTTTAGCCAGAATCAAAGGTAAAATGATGTCATGGTGCAGAAGGGGTTAAGCTTTGGTGTATGGTCTCCTCGATTAATGCCCCCCCCCCCCCCCCCCCCCAATGTTATAGCTAAAGGTTTTGCCCTACACACCATTTTTATGGTGGCCATCTTGGAAACACCTCAATTTCACTTTAAAGTATGTATCTTGGAAACTACATCAATGATCAAAATAATGTTAATGTAGTTATGTGCGGCTTATGTTTCCAAATGTTTTGGTATCAATTACATACAAACTGGTGGAATAGTTCAGCTGCAGCATTAAAAACACGCAAAATTAATATTTTATTGTTAAAATAATCTCAAAATCCAAAAAATGTCAGACTTTCAGAGTGTTTTACCTGATTCCCCTATTAGTGCTTCATAAAGTTTGCAAACATTATTGAAATCCATTGATTTTTGTGGCCACCACCTTTACTATTCTGAAACCACTCCGAAGCAGAAGTCTTGGCTTGTTCCCTTTTTTATCCAATACAATACCCCTTTGTGCAACACAGCTTGAACCCCAGACACGTTGCTTGCAACTTTAATTATTATTATTATCCTTATTTTTATTATTATTAATATTATTATCATTATTATTTGCATTATTATTATTATTATTATTATTGTAGTATTTAATTCTAAATCTTTTATGCTACTACTACGGGGGATAATTCGACAGCCATTTAGAAGTTCGTATATTATATTTAACAGACTTCCTAGCTACCCTAATAATAGGTTCTTGGCTCGGGCCGAGATGAGTTCAAGACACAGATTGAATATTACGTTGATTCATGCTAGGTTGTACTTTGGACCCCTAGAGTTCCCGTTACTCCCTAACTGAATCCCCGCTATTCAGGTATTGACTCAAGTCGGCTTCAATCCTACGACCCGTTATTAGTGATTAATCCTAAATAATTAAGTCAAAACCCTGCTGTGTCTTTTATTTAGACCAGGGCCTAATGAACCATATGCTCTTTGCCTAACTAAAACAAAAGTTATATTCGTACTCTTTAGGTTTTCCCACGTTTACTGAGCCTTTTCCCAATCCCAAGGCTATAACGTATATAATCTATCTCTTCAATACATAGAATCTATTTATTCCTCTGACACAACTATCGTTACTACACAAGTACCTCCACAATGACATAACATCATACAAATTACCGAATGAGATTACAAGGTCTCTCTCACGTATAATATGGGTTCCGCCACCCAGTTACTTCACAATCTAGGTTTACAATATTTACCTCAATCACACTATTGGGTTCCGCCACCCAGTTACTTCACAATTAGGTTTACAATCTTTATCTCAATAATACTATTGGGTTCCGCCACCCAGTTACTTCACAATCTAGGTTTACAATCTTTACCTCAATCACACTATTGGGTTCCGCCACCCAGTTACTTCACAATTAGGTTTACAATCTTTATCTCAATAATACTATTGGGTTCCGTCACCCCGGTACTTCACAATATAGATTTACAATCTTTACCTCAATAACCCTATTGGGTTCCGCCACCCAGTTACTTCACAATTAGGTTTACAATCTTTATCTCAATTACATCTTCTGAATTTACCCTCTAGTAACTCTGTTACCAACACGCTAGGTTACCCTTCACCTTAATCAATTATCGTACTAACAAAAGATGAACCGTGCCCCAGACGCATACACAGAATAACTCTTTTAGACTTAATAATAACGCAACTCACATTGGACTAGTGTCCTTCTTCACAGTTTCCTTTTTACACAACTTAATAAATGATTCATATGGACTAGTGTCCATCCCTAGCTATAGCTAATCTATTAGGCAACTGAACAACTGTTTCCCTCTTTAACTTACTGGTTGCCTCATTTATTAACAAAAATATTCTTTCCCTCCCCTCTTTATTTTTACTCTTTTAATCTTTAATCTATTTGGCAACTAAACAACTGTTTCCCTCTTTAACTTTGGTTGCCTCATTTATCAACACAAGTATTCTTTTCCCTACCCTTTTTAATCTTAAATCTCTCCTATCAGATCCTATATAATAACTCTTCGGCTGGTGCCGGTGCTAACAAAAATAACTAATTAATAAACACATCATCATCTTTATATATTCAGGTAAGTCTAAATTCGTTTTCCTTTTGTTTTGTCCTAGAAGGACACATCAATGTATATAGCAAACCACCAGGTTAGTCCACCTCATCTCTCTTTCTCTCCTTATAATATGCGGGCCCAATATTGGTCCTTAAACAAATGTATTCTGGTATGCTGGATCAGGTGTGTGTGTGTCTGGAACTGTGTTTAGGTGAGGGCAAGGTAACTGGAAAAGTGGGTTCCTGGTGTTCCTTTGTGCCCGGGCGAGAGGGAGAGCAAGTAGGTTGCAGTGTGTGGACCCGGTGAGCTCTGAGGGGTGAGTGACACCTGGAGTCCGTGCGCGGCTGCCTTTATACTCTGGCCTCCCGCTCTCGCGCACTCTGATTGGCTGGGGGCTTTGCCCGGCTGTACGTTCGCACTGACTTTTTGCTTCCTTCATCTCCTCTCTCTTCTCTTCATAGTAAGTTCCAGGAAGTTGATTATAACCCTCTTTTGGTGGCTTACGGGAGTACAGGGCTGGCACCGAGGTATTACTCAAAGGATTATCAGAAGGAGTTCTTCGAGCAAAGAAAGAGAGTGACTTCTGAGGGGGAGTAGAAAGTCCAGCTTCACGCTCCGATAATGGAGGCCGCTGATTGGCTGGTGGGCTGGGCCTGGCACGTTGCAGCCGTGAGCTGTCAAAATCAGCTGGCTTTGCAAGTAAGCAAAAGGGAGTGCGGTGATTGGCGGAGGGCGTTTCTACTTTAATTATTATTATTATTATTATTACTGTCCTATAAAATATCCTAATTCTATTCTAAGAGCGTTGACATATTTCAACAGTTGATAACTGGGTTAATTTTATTAAAAAACCCTTCTCTTTCTGGTATATTCATCCGTTATACTAGTACTTCTCGTTCCGGGCAAAGATAAGTTCAAACTTGGGAAGGGGTTTGAATATTACAATTCAAAGGGTGACTTATGGATGCTGTGTATATATCATAATTATAAAATAATATTCCAAATGTTTTTTTTTATTCAACAGCTGGCCTCTGGAACTCTCTCCCTGAATCCATCTTTCCCTCATCCTGACTAAATTTGCTTCAAACTCTGTGTGTCAAAGTATTTTGGCTTGTGCATTAGTTAATTTTGGCCATGTCACTCTTTCAACTCTGGGGGAGGCACTCATCATAGGGAGCTTTGCCTTTTGTCTCCCTCATCCACATAGAAAAATAAATACGGGTGTGGCAGCCAATCAACGAATGGCATTTGATATGTACACATCATCCATAAATCATCAGAATCACGACCCATATGAAGGGAGATATGGTGAAAAACTAACCACCAATCGGCGACCAGCATTTCAGACAAGGAGCAGGTGCTACAGCGGCCTGATCAAATATTTCTCCGGCGCGCGCTAATTGGTTGGTGGCACATCAATCACATTCATCGCCTTCTCGTTTCTTTTATTCTGGCAGAGAGACCATTCCTCACACGGTGCAAGCCCCATACTCAATTAAGCCACCAAATAATAGAGGAAACTTGTTGCTGGGATACTATTTTAATGAAAGAAAAGCCGAAGAAGAGATGAAAGAAAATCAAAAGAGCCAGCCGGGCACCAGTCACCCGGGCCGGGCGGCTCAACCAATCAGCACACAACCTAGTGTGACTGAGGGGTATAAAAGGAGTGGAGAAAGGGCAAGGGAGGGTGGCAACCCTGGCCTATGGGGTTGGCAACACTGGTTTAAATCAGCGAGGTTAAGCAACGTGGGGTCTGGTCAGTAGATGGATGGGTGACTGCCTGGTACCAGCACACAGCTGCTGGGTGGGTTGGGTGGCCCTGCACCAGCACGGTGTAGCTGGATGGGTGATTGCACCCGGGACCGACATTGATCAGATGGTTGTCACACATTCATGGGATGGGTGAAATTTCCTTGGTTTGCCACCAGGGTCCAAGTAGCCCAGGAGTGTTGAACAAACTCCAATTCCTGTGTAGTTCCGTCTCACTCAGACGAAAATGAGTACCTGGAATTGTTGTGGCTCAAATTAATCCAGGGACCTGATTGGTGGCTTCCTGCAACCAATCAAACACACGTGAATGAGAACTTGACTAGCCACCAGGATTGCTCAGTGGTCATTGGGCTGGCCTTCTCTCGTGTTCGCCTCATCCCACCCATACGTAAAACTGGGTACCTGGAGTGTAAAAACGGCCTTGGCAAGGTCGTATCCTGGGGTAAATTTGATTACTTGTCTCATCTTTCCTATATTCACTCCATTCATAAGTGTCTGTCTGTCCTGCCGTCCCCCATCCTAGCCCACATAAGCACAACTCACGCAGGTTGGGCCAAGCCCCGACGCCTTCATCTCCTACTACAATTCACTTCCTCACCTCCTACTACTTCCTCTGTCCCAACTCTAGTATTCGAGGCATTGGGTGATCAAAATTATTAATTGTCTCATCTTTCCTATATTCCCTCCATCCAAGGGAGGGTGGCAACCCTGGCCTGCGTGGTTGGCAATGCTGGTTTCGATGAGTGGGGCTAAGCTACGTAGGGTCTGGTCAGTAGCTGGATGGGTGACCGCCTGGTACCAGCACAGCAGTTGCTGGATGGATTGTGGGGCCTTGTACCAGCACGGCAGTAGCTGGATGGGTGAACGCCCGGTACCAGCACAGATCAGATGTTACCACACATACAATGGGTGGGTGAAATTTACTTGGCTTGCCACCAGGGTCAAAGTAGCCCAGGAGTGTTGAACAAGCTCCAATCCCTATGTAGTTCCGTCTCACTCAGACGAAAATGAGTACCTGATTTTGTTGTGGCTCAAATTAATTCAGGGACTTGGCTGGTGGCTTCCTGCTACCACCAAACACATGAGAATGAGAACTTGGTTAGCCACCAGGATTGCTCATGAGTCATTGGGCTGGCTTTCTCTCGTGTTAGCCTTGTCCCACCCAGACGTAAAAGTGGGTACCTGGAGTGTAAAATCGGCTTTGGCATGGTCGTATCCTCGGGTAAATTTGATTACTTGTCTCACGTTTAATATATTGCCCGTCTATCTATGTTCGTCCGTCCTGTCTGTACCTCCCTACTAGGTCCATGGACCTTGCCTCCCTCCTCAAAACCCAACTCACGCATGTTGGGTCAAGCCCCGAAGCCTTCATCTCCTACTACAACTAATTTCCTCACCCCCTACTACTTCCTCCGTCCGAACTCTAGTATTCGAGGCATTGGGGTGATCAAAATTATTACTCGTCTCACCTTTACTATTTTCCCTGTGTGTGCAAGGGAGGCCGAGCGACGGACGGCAGCAGCCACATCAGATCCTTTCCTTGGCACTCCTGTGGCCTTCCAGCCTATTCCTACCACACACCAGGGGAATAATAGCAGACATGAGAGAGAACTTGCGGGTGAATTGCAACAACAGTACCAAGCTTCCAGAATTCAGATTAATGAGTCACCCTTTACGCAGATCCTCCAGAAGTATCCCTGAGCGTGTTCCCTTATCGCTTATCTGCACCAGATTTCCCGGCATTACCAGAAGCAAGAGATAAGGGAAGTGGAAAAAGAAGACCTAAGCTGCATCTATACTGACCTTTCCCATGAATTTATGAATAAGGATAGAAGCCATTCTAATATATTTATCGGACTTATTGGCCACATAAAGAATTAAGAAAGAAACAAAATTACAGACTGACCTGGTGGTGCCAACCAAATTACATTGTCACCTATATTAAGTGAAATACAAGTATAAAGGTTAAAGACAATAACTGATGAAATAGAGTAAGATGGAGTAAAATATATAGTTATTCTGTGTTAGGACAGCGATACACTAGTAGTTAGAACATAGGTTTTGTCAGGGTATTAATCATTGGTAGATAAATTTCATATGTGAATACCTAAGACATTTTCTTGTACATGTTGACTGTGAATGAGGGAAAACGCTCAATTCAATCTTAGAAAAGTTATAATTAAGTTGAATATAGAAATAATAAAGGATATCACCAAATATTTCCTAAGTGTAGAGATACTGGAGATAGTTTAGGTTTAGTGAAATAGTTAGTTCCCATGTTTGAACTTATGTTGGTCGGGAACGAGAAGTACTAGTATAACGGCTAAATATACATGAAATTGAAGGTTCATTGCATAAATTGAAATCCATGATCAACTGTTGAACTATTTCTATGCCACTAGAATAGAATTGCGAGAATTTATACAACAATTTTATTATCTGGTATTTGTACTATTATTTGTATTATTATTATTATTATTATTATTATTATTATTATAATAGGAACTCTGAAAGCAGTAACAAGAAATAGGGTGGTCAGCATGGAAGTGAAGAAGTCCTTGCATGACAGTGTGGCAATCCCGACACTGACTTACGGAAGCGAAGCATGGACGTTTGAGAAGAGACTCAGACCCAGAGTGAAAGGGGTGGAAATGAGTTACTTGAGAAGTGCGTGCGGAGTTACATGGAGGGATAGACAGACGAATGAGGAAGTAAGAAGGAGGTGTGCTGTAGAGGTAGATGTGCTGGAAAGTGTGAAAAGGAACAACTTGAGATGCTTCGGCCATATGGAACGTATGGGAAGCGAGAGAATGACTAAGAAGGTGTACGAGAGCGAGGTGGAAGGACAGAGAGGGAGAGGTAGACCGAAAGAGAGGTGGAAGGATGGAGTGAGGAAGTATATGGATGAAGGCAGTGAGGGTTGGTAGGAGGGGCATCGACTGACTGGGGACAGAGGTGCATGGGGCGGTTCGTTCGTGGCCACCCCTTCGGGGATCACGCTGTCAGGCAATAGATAGATTGATAGATAGATAGATTATTATTATTATTATTATTAGTATCATTATCAGTATTGTTATTAGTGATGTTATTATTATTATTAGGGGTTCGTCCCCTACGGGGAACCCCTATTGTAATCATTAAACCTGGGATTTCATCCAAATTCTTCTTACGCGCCGGTTTCGACGCAATAACTCCAGAACCGCTTTTTGGATCGGGATCAAACTTTCACAAGAGGTGCGTTTTTGTATTGGGCAACTTTTGATATGCTAAATATCCGGCATGGCGGCCAAACAGGTCCGTGGCAGCCGATTTCCCGAAAAACTTGACGCCTAAATACCGTCTCTCCCACTCACAGGAAACGACTGGGCTTTGGCAAACGCACTCCCCTACTAATGCTCCGCAAATTTTATAGAGAAGGTTTTGCTTTTGCACATGGGTTTTTTTCTGGCAATCTTGAAAAAAACTCTAATTCCACTTAAAATTCCACATCTTGAAAACTACGCCGTTGATCAAAGCCATGCTTGCGTAGTTGGGTGAGGCTCGCGATTCCGAACGTTTTGATACCAAAAAAATATAAATAGTGGAATAGTTTGGCCGCAGCATTGAAAACTGTCTATTCTTAAATTACTTTAAAACCGAATTCGCTACCCACACAAAGTTTACCGTCTACAGTCTATAGGCTTCCACGCATCCCCCAGTTTTGCTGAATAACATAATCTCTTTATTATTCAGATCTATAATTTTTGTTTTGTATTTAACTCTCTCAAAACAGTTCGAGTCCCTACGAATTCCAGCAATTATTTAGCCAACCTACCTATACATACCTACCCTACCAAATAATAATGATAAATTCAAATTTATTTTTGGTGAATGACAGAGTATTGGCTAAGGTTTTTAACAATTCCTCCCTTTGCCAAATGCTTAGTTAACAATGATATGGACCTTTAAAGTTTTGGTAATTGCCCGTGTGACTCGTATTTTAACCCTCCTAAAGTGTTACCACGAATTACCGCTAGATCCTTTCTCAAAAGTCGCTAGCATGTTGCTACATAGCCAAACAATGTTAGGATAATGCTGCAATTTCTAAAGAGTTTTGGTTTGTTTGGTTTGCAAATTTTACAATGTAGTATGACTAGAATGTCTGAAATTTTCAAATTATCCCTAGTAAATGTCTCTAGATATAAAAAAAATGGCTGCTAGATTGAAGTAAATAGCTCTACATTTAGCGGTAATATGTAGCTTTACAACTGGCAACACTGCAACCACCACCTCCCTCCCACCCTCCCAGTATGTCTCCACAAAATACCGCTAGATCCTTTCTCAAAAGTCGCTAGCATGTTGCTACATAGTCAAACAATGTTAGAATAATGCTGCAATTTCTAAAGAGTTTTGGTTTGTTTGTTTTGCAAATTTTACAATGTAATATGACTAGAATATCTGAAATTTTTAAATTATCCCTAGTAAATCTCTCTAGATATGAACAAATGGCTGCTAAATTGAAGTAAATGGCTCTACATCTAGCGGTAATATGTAGCGATACAACTGGCAACACTGCCTAGCCCTTCCTTCCTACCTCCCACCTCCCTCATCTAGCAAAATATGTATCAACAACCACTCTAGTGAACTTTCGGTATCTAGTTTATTCAGCTTAATACTATTTATCCACATAAAATAGAAACCTATCACGATTGTTGTCTAATACAACCATAGATAATGCTATTACATATTATTTGAACATGATGTCGAATTTAGCAGTTGCTGTTTACCTTGAACAGTAATGACAGTCTGTGACAGAACCGAAAGCTTCTCTTGCCGTGTAGTACTCAAAGAAAGCAGGGGTACTTAAGCCGGCCCATACCGAACTGTTATACCAAGTCAGAGATGCAGAGGTAACTTTCACAATGCATTATAACCCTAGACAGACACCAATATATACCACTAAATCAGACAAATATCACTACAAAAAAGATAGGAAAATATTATATTAATGTCCTAGGTATTTGAAATTATGCAAATGAGTAAAATCCATTATGATATAATGATAATGGGATTGATTAGTATCTGGCAACAGTGTTGGAATATAATTTTCTGAACGTATGCGAACTTCGGAGTATTTATCCCATTAATATACACATCTATCACTATTTAAATTTAATACAACCATACACAGTGCTATTACATATTATTTGAACATAAATAGGATGCTCTTGCCTTTAAACCATTTTCTATAATTATCTATTCACGAAAAATATAGGCCTAGCCTAGGCAGCGCTACCGGTAGGTACGAATTTATCAGTTCGAATTTTGATTGAGAGTGGGATTAGGCCTAGGCCTAGCCTAGGGCTTAACATGGGATACTGTTTGGGGGTTGGGAATAGACTGAGGCTGCTTTAGGCCTAATTTGGTAAAAAATAGTCAAATCGAGACAATTGCACAGCCAACATAGCCTATATAATCCAGCAGGGGGCAAATAACCAAAATAAATCTCTGTCAAAATAGACACAAACTTAACAACGCCGATCGACAAATGTAAACATGACGGAGGCGGCGGATGTCTGCAATCATGTTCCCGTCTATTTTGAATGCCAATGGATACAATAATATGTTGAGGGTGCCAGCAGGGGGCAAAATAGACAAATACACCAAAAATTGGGTGTGGGGGCAGCAGCCCCCACCCATAATAGCCTACTATGATAGGTTAGGTAAGGTTGTTAGGTTAGGCTAGGCTAATGTCCTTTCAAAGGGGTATAGGCCTAGTAAACACTAGGATAGCCTATACACGGTCAAAGGTAAGTCCTGCTGTAGTCTCCTTGAATGCTACCTTAAATTGTAATATTAGACTAGGTCTAGCCTATAGATAAAATAGCTTAGCCTATTCATTTATTGTAGCCTATAATATAGGCCTAGCCGGGCAGAATGTAGAGTTCGGGCGTACCACCACCAATATTTACACTACGCAGAGCGGCGACGAAAGCTTGCCATCATGTTCCCGTCCATTTTGAATGACGTTGGATACAATAATATGTTGAGGGGGGCAAACACCCCCATGACATATTGTCATCATCATATAATTTGCCAGCAGGGGGCAAATAGGCCTAACCAAACTGCGGCGATCGACCATGTAAACATGACGGCGGCGGCGGCGGTGGACGCTTGCGATCATGTTCCCGTCTATTTTGACTGCCATTGGATACAATAATATGTTGAGGGAAGGGCTTTGCGGCAATTTTTTTGGTTGTTTGCCCCCTACTGGCAATATAATATATGATGATGATAACATGTCAGGGGGGGGGGGGGGGGGGGGGGGGGGGGGGGGGGGGGGGGGGGGGGCTTTCAACATATTATTGTATCCAATGGCATTCAAAATAGACGGGAACATTATCCCAAGCGTCCAACGCCGACACCGCCACGGCTGCTGAACAACAAGGAAGTTAGCAATAGGTTTCATTGTGAACTGGAGGAAATTAATAGAAATAAGGAAGCTAGGCCTAGCGATGTAAATAGTCAATGGAATTTCCTAAATAATGACAATTATATGTATAGGTATAAAGTAAAAACTATATATTTTACATAATTTATTGCATATCTTACATATTTAAACAAATATATATTAAAAATAGTTTAACCACACCACTGAGTTCCCCCAAAATACTCTAATAGGTCTGGCCTGAAGAATTAGATCAAGATGGACAACCAATCAAGACATGATAGGTAGGGAAGAGCAGGTGAACAAATCTAGGACGGTGAAGATACGCAGACATTTCTCCCCATTTCACCAATTCAGCCGCACCACATGAGTTCCACAGCAGAACTCTTATAGGGTAGAGCCGAAAGATGAGGCAAGAACTGCTACACTGCAGCACAGCACCCATTAAGAAGTGATCAAAAGCGAAGAATGAGAGATCAGGTCTATGGAAAAAATATATCGCACCAAAATGCACAAAAAAAACACACACCGAGGGAAATCGAGTCAGCTCGACCGCATCAGCGACCGACACAAATCAGGTCAGAAGCTAATAACCTAGCCAGGCCAGGGTGGCATATGATATAGGCCGTCCGGAGGACAACCGAATGAGACAGAATAAGAACAGAAGGGGAAAAACCTAGAAAGAGGAATGAAAAACTTGTCATGTCATCGTCATATTGCCAGCAGGGGGCAAAATAGACAAATACACCAAAAATCTGGGTGTGGGGGCAGCAGCCCCCACCCATAATAGCCTACTATGATAGGTTAGGTAAGGTTGTTAGGTTAGGCTAGGCTAATGTCCTTTCAAAGGGGTATAGGCCTAGTAAACACTAGGATAGCCTATACCCGGTCAAAGGTAAGTCCTGCTGTAGTCTCCTTGAATGCTACCTTAAATTGTAATATTAGACTAGGCCAAGCTTGGCTTAACATGGGATACTGTTTGGGGGTTGGGAATAGGCTCAGGCTGCTTTAGGCCTAATTAGGTAAATATAGTCAAATAGAGACAATTGCACAGCCAACATAGCTAGCCTATTTATAGGCTACCTTTCATTACTGCAGTTAAGCACAAACTTATTTTACAAGGAAAATAATGCATGAGGAGGGCTTGGTAGGCCTATTAGTATTTTGTGAAATAACTTAAATTAGGTTAGGCTATAGTATACTTCATTAGGTTATTAGGCCTATGAGAAAACAGGCCTAGCTTAATTTTATTTCACTGCTCAACATATTTTTGTTTGTTTTTGCTGTTGAGCTCTGCATAGGGCTATATTCAGGTAGGCTTGGGTTTTAGTAAAATTGCATTAGGCTAGGCTACATATTTTTACTTCTATTGGAAAGCACAGGCCTACACAATAGTACACATGTTAAAGAATTTAGCCTAGCCTACCACAATTCAGCCTAGACTGAAAGAACAAACAAAAATAGGCTAGGCTAATTGCAGCTAAATAATTTAGCCTAGCCTCCACAATTTAGCCTAGACTGAAAAAAAAAAAAAAATAGGTTAATTGCAGTTTTGGTAAGATTTGTAGTTGTGGGCATACCAAAAGCTTTGTTTATATAGCCTAGTCGCACGCTCGCAGTTAGGCCTACATTCGCTTCTAATTTAACTGCTGGGGTAAACTTGGTAAAGCCACCCTCAATCCGCCGGCCGGTAACAAAACAATTTACCCATCGCCTGGCCGTGGGATACAATAATGGGTTGAAGGGGCTTTATCCCCCTATGACTTATTGTTATCATCATATATATCACCAGCAGGGGCAAATAACCAGAGTTAAATTAGACGCAAATGTAACTGCGAGCGTGCGACTACGTAAGTAAAGGGGACGATAGACCCGCTAACACTAACTCTTTAACGCATTTTTTCCTAATGTATTAGATTTTTTTATATTTATGACCTCAACAGTTGAAAGATGACAATTTTATGGTTTATTTTAGGCTATACAAAAACATTTGCTTTGTACCGGTAACTTAGATACGGTACTCATATTTATGCTTATAATTGCAGTACGAGTGGGTTTTTTCTTTTTATATGTAGGCCTAGGCTAAACAAATGTTAGTTTTTGTTTTATAGGCTAAACTAGGCTGAATTTATGCTAATAAATATTACTTGGAGGGCGCAAATCTGTCAAGGAATAGCCTAGATGTGGAAATTTACAGCCAATTTGCTCTAGCCCTTTTTGAGATACAGAGGTTAGAGATCGTTGGATACAATAATATGTGGAGGGGGTCAATCACTCCCCATGACATATTGTCATCACCATATATATTGCCAGCAGGGGGCAAATAGCCTAGGCCTAGCCTAACTACAACAAAAATCGCCGTCAAAATAGATGCGAACTTATATTAACTACGGCGATCGACAATTGCCCGCACCGGCCGTCCCCCGGTTATTGTTGAGGTCCTGAGGAACCGTATGACTTTGACGAGCTCTTCCCTCCGCAGTCTCCGCATCCCATGTATCGTCGTACGGTACCTCTTCCCCTCCACATCCTACATCTGGTCGTCCTGCATATGCCTCCTAAGCCTCGCCTCGTCCCGTCACTGAGCATGTGGATGGGCGTACCTATCTGGCTTCAAAGATGGATTCCTTCCGACAGCTCCTACTGGATTGTCTGGGGTTGGTTGATAAGGGCACCTCGCTTCAAGACATTGCTCTGGCCCTAGTACCGCGGTTTGTAGGTCTCTGGTTTGCCACCTGATGACCTGCTATTGGGTTGTTGCCTTTACAGTGTTACGGTTCTACGAATGACCTAGAGTGAAAGTGACACGGTGGTGAATTTTAACCTTAACTATAAACTAATTTAAATTGTGACATAGGATCTCCGCGACTACGGTAGGGCCGGAGTGGGCGAGTATTCGCCTGAGGTTGCCCTTAACCCCCAAGACAAGACAAGACAAAATTCTAGTGCTGGTTTTACTCAGATTTTGTGAGTTTTAATTTAGCCTAGCCTAGGCCTAAGAGTTCAGAAGATTTGCAAAATGCACCCCATACTAGCCTACCCATAGCCTAATAGGCCTAGTGATTCTTTTTTGGCAGACCACCCACAAATTTTCATATAGCCTAAGTTCTGGAATGCATGTTGGAATAGCCTTCCTATAAACTGTAGGCTAGGCTACTTCCTTTTAATTTAAGCTTGATTCTTTGGAAAAATCTATTAGGCCTAGACCAGGGCAGGAAAGTAACATTTAAAATTACGTGTAAAAAGTCGCCCATAAACAGCGGGCCGCTATGTTATTGTAATTTGGGAGCTTATTTCGTCTGTTGATTGACTTTATCCTTAATTGGGGATCCTATGAATTAGCACAGATGATGATGACTTACCGTACATCATAATACGTGGGGGGGCAGAGCAACAGAGACCCCCTCAACATATTTTGTGTCCCACAGTAACTTTTAGTGGGATGGATGTAGTTACCGGGTGTACGGTCGTCATGTTTACATAGGGCGATCGCCGCGGTTAACTTCGCGTCTATTTTGACGGCGATTTTTTTCGGCATATTTCATTTTATTCACTTCCTTTTATATTTAGGCTATAATCTAGCTTTGGCACGACAATAACCCTAACCTAGTCTTTCTTAAAGATTCTTCTAATCTTCCAGTAGCCTATAGCCTAATTTAGGTCATTTTTAAAGGCACACAATTAAATGGTTGGTATTTTAAACGACACTACTGCAGCATTATGAGAAACAATTTATTAGAGATAATAGGCAACAATAGATTCGCCATATTTTTCTCCATAGGCTATAGTCCGCATGGAGGATTTTCGTTATCGACAAATTGAAAAAATTCCCACTTCACAGACAAAATAGACAAATACACCAAAAATCGGGGTGTGGGGGCGGCAGCCCCCACCCTATAATAGGTTAGGTAAGGTTGTTAGGTTAGGCTAGGCTAATGTCCTTTGAAAGGGGTATAGGCCTAGTAAACACTAGGATAGCCTATACCTGGTCAAGGGTAAGTCCTGCTGTAGTCAACCTGAATGCTACCTTAAATTGTAATATTAGACTAGGCATAGCCTATAGATAAAATAGCCTAGCCTACTTATTTATTGTAGCCTATAATATAGGCCTAGCCGGGTAGAATGTAGAGTTGCGGCAATTTTTTTGGTTGTTTTCCCTATACTGGCAATATATATGATGATGACAACACGTCATGGGGGCAAAGCCCCCCCTCAACATATTATTGTATCCAATGGCATTCAAAATAGACGGGAACATTATCGCAAGTGTCCTACGCCGACACAGCCGCCGTCATGTTTACATATGTCGATCACCGTAGTTAAAGGCTGGTTCACACATAGCCGAGTCGGTGCGCGAGTCCAACACGAGTCACACTCGTCGATTATCGCCGTCGCTGGAGGCTGAGTCGGCCGCGAGTAGCAATTGCTCCCGAGTCAAGGAGAGTGTAACACGAGTTAACTCGAGTCAATACGAGTCAACACGTGTTAATGCAAGAGTCTGTACGAGTAACTGAGAGTCAAAACGAGTGTAACACGAACCCAACACGAGTGTCAAAAATTTGAAAATAATAGCCGCATTCCAGGGCACGTAAACAAAGAGTATGGACGAGTCTAACACAAGTCAACGCGATTGTTACACGGATCAACACAATTGTTATACGGATCAACATGAAAGACAACGCGTTGACTCTCGTTGGATCTCTGTTGCACACGTGTTACATCCGTGTAAACTCGTGTAAACTCTCGTTGATTCGTCCTACATTTTTGAATTAACGGTATTTCAAATGACACGAATAACGAAATTATTCAGAGTCAAACATGAGTTAACACGTATGTACACGAGTCTACACATATTTAGGCCACACTCGTGGGTACTCGCCACGGGACCCAAAATTTCATGCATGCATGACATTTTTGGACCCCGTGGCGAGTACCCACGAGTGTGTCGAGTAAACAAAGAGTATACACGAGCGTAGCACGAGTCTATACGAGTGTTGAGGAGTCATCGACGAGTATCGACGAGTCAATAGCAAAATATCATCACTCGTGTTGGACTCGCGCACCGACTCGGCTATGTGTGAACCAGCCTTTAGTTCGCGTCTATTTTGAAGGCGTTTTTTTCGGTTATTTGCCTCCTGGTGGCAATATATATGATGATGACAATATGTCATGGGGGGGTGACCCCCCTCAACCTATTATTGTATCCAAAAGCAGTCAAATAGACGGGAACATGATGGCCGGCGTCCGCCGCCGCTCCGCGTAGTGTAAACATGGCTGGCGGTACACCCGAACTCTACATTCTACCCCACTAATTTTCCAACTAGCATAACCGATGATTATCAATGATCAATCCCAGTCAGAAACGTCCATGCTTCCCTCCCATAAGTCAATGTCGGGATTACCACACTGTCATGCAAGGACTTCTTTACTTCCATGCTGACCACCCTATTTCTTCTTACTGCTTTCAGAGTTCCTACAACGCTCTTCCCCTGTTACACTTTTTCCCATACTTCTTCATCCATAGGCCTACTCACATGTTTACTCAACACACTGCCCAAATACTTAAATGAGCTGACATTCTTCATAGCCGTTCAACCTCACTTCACACTCTATGGTTGTACCCCTTTCAATGACCATATTATTGCTCTTCCTAGCATTTACCTCCAGATTCCGTTTTTCACACACTGTTCGAAACATATTTACCTGACCCTGCAACTCCTATTCACTATCGCTCATCAGAACTGTGTTGTCAGCAACAGTAGTACCGATACTGTACTGTTGAGGCAACTTCCACTCGTTTCCTTCCCTTATCAGCGGTACACCAACATCCGCTGCTCTTCCTTGTATTTCTTTCATGACTCCATCCATATACTGTACCGGTATATATTGAACAACCATGGGGAATTCACACATACCCTTGCTTTAACCCAACATTCAGTTTAAAGAACTCGCTCTGTTAATTAGCCACACATACTGACACCTTTGCACCCTCATACATGCTCTTCATTGCTTTCAGCCACTTGCCATCTACTCTGTATATTCTCAGTACCGGTACTTTCCACATACCTTCTCTATCAATTCTGTCATAGGCCTTCTCCAACTCCATAAATGGAGCATACAACTTTTGTCGCTTCTCCAGATATTTCTCCACAACACATTTCCGGGCAAAAATCTGAACTACACATCCTCTTCCCTTTCTTAGATGACTACAGTATGCTAACCATTTCCCCAGCAATACTGACTGAAAATGCCCAAATATATTGCATGTCCTCTTCAGATTTATCTAAAATATGTAAAATTATACCAAATACCACTACAGTAGCACTCAAATCAATAACACTCACTAACAGGATAAATAAATGGAAGAAATACTCCAAAAGATTAATATGTTAACCCTTTACCCAGCAATGCTGACTGAAAATGCCTAAATAGATTGCATGTGCTCTTCAGATTTATACATACATACGTACATAACATTTTAAGACTGAGTGCTCCACACAGATGTGCAGTTTCAGTCTCTTTTCCTAATGGCGGCGTTCCAGGCAACCCTGTTAAGGGATGCTTTACTTGTCAAGTTTTGGATTTGAGATCGGCACGTATAGTCCGATCCCAGGTCTTACTCGGTCCACCCCTTGGTGCAGCTCCCTCCACAATCACAGACCTGCATCTTTTCACCCAATTTTATTCATCCATTCTCTCCACATGTCCGTACCATCCCAGTTTACTTGTACGCATCTCCTCGCTAATACTCTTTATAGCTAAACGTCTCTTCAGCTCATCATTTGTTATTCTGTTGACATCCTTTATCTGAAATATGTAAAATTACACCAATTACCAAAAAATTTAATAAAGTACACTAACAGGATAAAGAAAATGTAAGAAATAGCCCTAAAGATGAATTTACCTATCTATCTATTGACGGACGCCTTGATCCCCGAAGGATTGTCCACGAACGAAACACCCCTATGCACCTCTGTCCCCAGCCAGTCGACGCCCCTCCTCCCATCCAGCACCGCTTTCACGCATATACTTCTTAACTCCATCCTTCCACCTCTCTCTCGGTTTATTTCTCCCTCTGTCCTTCCACCTCACTCGTACACGCTCATAGTCATTCTCTTGCTTCCCATACGTTCCACATGGCCGAACCATCTCAAGATGTTCTTTTTCGCACTTTCCAGTCCATTCACACCACACCTCTCTCGTACTTCCTCATTCGTCTGTATAGCCCTCCATGTAACTCTGCAAACACTTCTCAAGTAACTCATTTCCATCCCTTTTACTCTTGGTTTGAATCTCTCCAACAACGTCCATGCTTCGCTTCCGTAAGTCAGTATCGGGATTACCACACTGTCATGCAATTACCACACTGTCATGGTTCCATGCTGACCACCCTATTTCATGTTACTGCTT